>AWVV02005466.1:0-59444 GCA_000500205.2 Phytophthora lateralis | reverse complement strand
GAGCGAAGTGGGCTGCCGACGCTCACAGAATTGGAATCAGTCGTATATTTTCCCTATAGCTATATGTAGTAAGTGAAGACTAACAGAGAGGATTTTTATTCTTTTTGCTTAGCTCTACATTTACCCGCCTACGTCTACATCTACACGAACCCGTTGTATCCCAAAGAGCTCCGCGGCTTACCCGACCCCAACGGCTTAGGAAGGGCGCGCGATGCGAATCCAGGAAATAATGTTTTGTTTATCGAGAAGAGCGTGGTAGTCGCAGCTGGTGATGGGTCTGTTGCGTCCCAAGTGGTGAGTGCTTATACCCAGCAGCCGACCTGATCGGTTCCCAACATCCTTCGTCTCGATCATCAGCTCCATCAACTTTCAGCTCACCTATATTCAGGATCATACAGAATACCATATCGGAAAATCTACAAATTCTCGTAATAGCACCAGTGTTATTCTGTAGATTACAGACTTACCGGAGCGTGGTTCGTCATATATATATATATCCCAGTCAGAGTTACCCATTTCACGCATGGCGTCATTGTCTTTCTGAAACAGGTTTTATTTACCTGACTGAGTTTACACATTCTAACTAAATATTATAGCTTTGTCATATATGTATATAGTGGTTGCGAATGTCCAAGTTGAACCCAGGTTTTTGTTGTTCTTATTATTCGGCGATGGATCTGGTGAGGGAAGATGCGATGGCAGGTTTGACCCCGGTTATCGTCTATCTATTTTGCGTTGTATTGGTGCTACAGCTCAACTTTGCGCAGATTTCAGGCGAAGGAATAGTGCCAGGGCAGCAGGCGGCGTAGGGTCGCCGACAACGTCACCACGTTCAACCATTTCGTGGAACTGTGATATGTGGCCGTCAAGTTTCCAAGCTTTTACATCTGCCCAAATGCCTTCAACGCTGAGCCTGGTGCCACTGCTGAAGAGCCGTGTAATATTAGGTAGCTTAGTGTGTTCTCCTGTGTATTTCTCTCCGATCGCCAACACCTCGCTTTTGTATGCTGGAGACGAAATGTCGATATGTCTGTACTCGTACGACGCTGTCCTTTTCACATATCGCGATTATTTCACGCCAGATTCGGCCGTGAACCACTTAAACCAAATCGCTGTCCTCGACTGGGGTCTCTTCATCTGCGAGCAATCAATTTGAGGGGCTGGTGGATGCAGTTGCTCGGCTGCAGTGAGTGACACATCGCACGCTACGTTCAGTGCTGTCGTGTTCGAACGCGTGCGTAACTGAAGGCAAGAGATCACAAGACGGTACACACACGCCCACCCTAGTTCAACTCTGGTAGTCTAGTGATTCGAGTTCAAGGTAATCAGAGCCTGCAGGCACCTCGCCACACAGTTGCAGACACGGCGAGAGCGGTTGATTAATGTGCTTTGATGTGATTGGGGATGTTGGTAAAGTGGTGTTGTCGTCGGGGGAATAGCTCAGTGGTAGAGCGCGGTCGGGGGTTTGATCCCCTCTTCCCTCATCCTTTGTACTTTTGCGCTGACACTTATGCACAGTTGCGCATTTGTACGACCCACCTTAGCAGAGAGAGGGCGGCGATCAAAACTGGGTTGGGTGCACACAACCACGTGGAATGATTATTACAGTTCAGCGACCAGTAGGGAGCAGTAACACAGTACACCTCACCTTACTATTAAAAAAATCTAGGACGCCTGTGGTGGACGGCCACGGGCTCACATGACTCGCTCATCCACGGAGCCAAGTCGGTGTGGGTACGATTAGTATCTGCTCATAGTTGAGACCTTGAGCTGCGTAGTGTAATGGATTGTTTGACTTCGCTGCAGGTGGTGTCGGAGGACAAGCCGGATATCAAGGTCGCGACGGCGATTACCATCATGGAACAGCTGATCTCATCGCTGACAACCGCCACATCGTTACGCAAGCAGAAGTTGTTGGACGCGGAGCTGTCGCAACTAAACGTCAATGCTTCAGGAAAGTTTACCGAGAGGGCAACAAGAAGTTCAAGCTGGACCTGCGCGCATTCCAGGCTGCAGTGCGTATCAGATCGACGAACAGCAGAAGCGGTATATCGTCGCGCTGGAGTTGAGCGCCCACTTGACCACTGATACACAGCGGAACAACTGGAGCTCAAGAAGCAGTTGATCGAGATGGACGCACTGGCAAATACGCTCTGGTGCTGGTGGTAAAACCGCATCGGACGGTGCCAATAGCAGGAGTCGACATCAGCTGCATTAGAACTACACCTTTTACCAGACAAAATGGTTGTTTTTTCAAGCAAGGTGGTCAACTGACATTTAAAAAACTAAAATAAGGTTTTAACAGCAAAGTGGTTTTGTCGTAAATCGTTACCAGCCAAAGCGGTTCGTTGGCAGCCGTGCTGCGCGTGCAACAACGCGCCAAGTCGCGGTGCAAGTGGCTCCTTGTGCCGACCTTCGACCTGAACATCCCCCCCCCTCCCGCCAATGAACCAGAGCACGCTGCCCCAAACGCCTGAGACGCAGACGCCGCCACCCGTCTCGCGCGAGGCCAAGAAACACGAGCGCGACAGCACTAAGAAATGCGTCTTTGACGCATATTTGGCCGGCCAAAACTGGTTTGGCGTCGCTGCGTGTAATGATGTGCCTGTCACTACTGCCCGTCGCTTCGCTGCGAAAGGTAGTATTGAGGCGCAGCTCCGCGGGGGCGTGAGACCGTCTTCCTCGCGGAGCGCGGTTACGACATGGTGCTATTTGGAAAATAGGATTAATTTGCTTTTGGTAAAAGGTGTTGAACCAGCATCCGTATCCATCATAAACAAAAATATGTATTGAAGATACACTGATATTTCGAACGACTCCCGAGAAAAAGGAAGGAACACGCGCAGAAAGCTTCGAGAGCCTGATTTTTCTGAAAACCGGTTACAGTACCGGTACAACCGGTAATCATCATTTTTTGAAAACCAGGAACCGCTCCGTGTCACCGTGTACTCGAGCGCGCGGCATACAAAAATCAAGATATTTGTCCATCCTGTACGGTAATACGGGGCGGTTACCACTTTTCAAAGGTATGATGATGGGTTAAAAAAAAAAAACAATTTGGCTGGCCGGTCTATGCACCCCCATCGAAATCCGCAATGCGAGTGAAAAAAAAAGAGAAGCAAATAAAAGAAACCTCCTTCATTGCGGCCCCCACTCGCTACAAAGATTCGCCGAAACCACCGAAGCGGCCAAGCTCAGCTCGTTTGCCTCGGCCTGCTGCCGATACGCCGAGACTTTCCTGACCGAACACGCACGCACGCACGCCGCAAGGAGGCTGAAAGATCAGTCTTAAGTGGTTGTTTCTCGCCTTTTTTCCTTCGAAAGATTGCGCGGCGGTTGATCGGCCACGAGAACAAGAGGCAGCTTCTTTATTCTCGCACTTCCAACCCGAGACGCAGACGTCGATGGTGGCGCAAGTGAGCCTCATGGACCCGATCACGCAGCGCATTGACATGAAGCAGGAGCCGCAGCCGGAGACGCTGCCCAGAATGGCGGACGCGACCAAGCGCAGAGCCACCAAGTCCCGCCAAGCGGCCGCGACAAGGACGAACGAGGCGGACGATGTGTCGCAGCAGCAGCCCAACGGGTGGAATCTCGCCACGATCAAGGAAGGCGGCAAGCGTGCCAAGCCCGAGGCTCCCAAGTTCCTGCTGCTCCTCTACGAGATCTTGGAGGTGGAGAGCTCCCTCGTGATCCGGTGGTCCGAGGACGGGCTGGCGCTGCAGATCCTGGACCCTGTCACGGTCACGGACGAGATCTTGCCCAAGTACTTCAATCACACCAACTTCCATAGCTTCCAGCGCCAGCTCAACTACTTCGGCTTCCGCAAGTGGACCAAGTCCAAGACGGACATCTGCACTTTCAGTCACCCGTTCTTCCGCGAGAACCAGCCGGAGCTGCTGCAGCTCATTAAGCGCAAGAAGGCCCCTCGACGAACCCCTGCCAATGGAGCCAGCAGTACAACCTCAAATGGAACCACGGCTACTGCTGCGGGATCATCGTCCAAGAAGCTGTCGCCCTGCGGCAAGCGCAAGCTTCCACCTGGGGAAACCGAGTCGGAAGGATTTCCCGCTCAAAGCACGGGGATGCACATTCAAATGAGCACGTCGGCCGTGCCCATCCAGCCCGCCACCAACGGGTTACCACTTAGCGCCATGACAACCCCGCACGGCGCTTCATCCAACGGAGTGCTTGGATTCTCACAAGATGGCCTGTCTCGCCAGTATCTGCCGGAGCTGAACAACGTCATCTCCCCTGTAGCGGCTACTGGGTGCAAGAAGAAGGCCAAGAAAATCGACAAGAAGGATTACCTGGCGAGCACGGCAATACATGCTCCGCTAGCGTCGCCAACCGATGCGTCGAACACATCGATGGTGCCATCGATGGGCGTGTCAGGGTTTATGTCGACATGTTCCATCGGCGGCAGTTTGAGCAATAGCAGCCGCGCTAGCTCGGATGCAGGCACTTCACAAACCAACGGGTACACAACTGTGGCGTCGACCACTTCGACTGCTCTTCCCACTCTGAATATTGTGCGCAGCCGTCTCATTCAGCGACAACAAGCTGGCGGTCCCGAGCAGCAGCAGTCTGTCCTTCAACAGCAACAACAGTATGACTACAGCGGCTTTCCTGGGTTTTCGACACCAAACGCTCAGGGCATGGTTGCTTCGATGATGGAAAACCGCGCTGAGCTGATGGGGCAACCGATCTCCATGGTGCCAGGGCCTCGAGCTGAGCTCAATCAAGGACAAAGTCCTGTATTCTCGAATTCGTTCAGTGACCCAGTGAACATTCTACTCCGTATCAAGAAATCACGAACGTCATCGGGTGAAGGAAAAGATGTGGGTGCAAACCATGAGCAGGCGGACGATCAAAACGAGAATCTGGCCTCGCTCCACGACTTTTTGCTGGGGAACAGTTTGTATACCAATCAACTGCAAGCACGGGTTAAGCTCTTCGCGGAGGAGAACCACGCTCTGAAGCACATGTTGGGCACGAAGCAACGCGAGGTGGATAATCTGCAGAGTGAACACAAGGCGCTACAGCAGGAAAACGCGGTCTTACTCGAGGACAAGAACAAGTTGTTCGAGATCAATCGCGACTTGCTGAGCAAATTGTTCCCGCAGTGACCGGCGAATGAAATGACGCGAATTTCGCCCCAGTTCCGCACCAAGCCAGTGTCGAAAATCGTAACGACGTGAATAGTAGAGTCCAAGGGATGGATCACCAACGAGTTGGTGAATTATATGTAAACGGGCTGCGCGTCCACAATTTCGAACGAGGATCAGCTACGCAAAAGGATATCACGCGACGACGTCGCACAGGACAAAGCGATCGACAGACAACCATGTACAAAAACCACAAACAAGGCGAAATATGACAAATGAAATCCACATCAATGATGTCATGTACAGCTTTTTCGCTTGTGCACTACCATATCTAAGGATACCAGCACGACACAAGCTGGAATATGACATTCATGCAGTCGTCTAGTGTTGGTTGGTGGGTGGGCATACCCTTTGCTACCTGCACGGATTAATGCTTGCATTGGCCAGGGAAGCGAGGGAGCGGGATCACATCACGGATGTTATCCATGCCAGTGGCAAACAGCACGAGCCGCTCGAAACCAAGACCCCAACCAGCATGCGGTACTGAGCCAAAACGACGGAGGTCCAAGTACCAGTCGAGGTCACCGCCAGCAGAAGCAACGCTCTCTTCGTCAAGGTCACCTTCAGGAAGCAAACCCAGTTGACGCATTTTCTTCTCAAGCACCTCGAAGCGCTCTTCACGAACGCTACCTCCAACAAGTTCACCGATCTTTGGCACCAGTAGGTCCATACCGGCCACCGTCTCGCGCTTTTGGTCATCAGGTGCATTCTTGCGCATATAAAATGCCTTGATATCAGCTGGGTAGTCCGTCACGAACACCGGGCCTCCAACGTACTTTTCAGCGAGGTACCGCTCATGCTCTGTCTGTAAATCCATGCCCCACTCGGGCTTCTTCTCAAAGCTCACTTTTCCCCTGCCGTCCGCCATTGCTTTTTGAAGAACATCAATGGCCTCCGTGTAGGTTAAGCGGGCGAAATTCTTGTCCACGACACGTTCAAGTCGCTCGGCAATTTGCTTGTCATAGTTCTTGTTAAAGAACGCGATATCCTCGGAACACGTATCCAGTGCATGAGCTACTGCTCGCTGGACGGCTCCTTGCGCTGAGGCAACGCACTCTTCGAGGCCAGCAAATGCCATCTCAGGCTCGACCATCCAGAACTCTGCGAGATGGCGCGTTGTGTTGCTGTTCTCGGCCCGAAACGTGGGTCCAAACGTGTAAACCTTGCTCAATGCGCAGGCGTACATCTCTCCGTGCAGCTGACCAGACACCGTCAAATACGTCGGTGTGCCAAAGAATTCCTCGGTTTTCCCCTCTGCATTACCATACAATGATCGAATTTCAGCCTTTCGTTTCAACCAGGTAATAAATCAACAGCAGCAGCAATGAGACTAACCGATCTTGGCGATCCGGAACATCTCGCCAGCACCCTCGCAATCGTTCGAGGTCAGAATCGGACTGTGCAAATGCAGGAAGTCGTTCTCCTGGAAATACGAGTGCAGTCCCTGGCTATAAACACAACAGACACGAGTCATGAGTTACAGCTTCTAACGACCCATACACGAGGTCATTTCGCGTACTACAGTACCTGAGCGCATTTCGCACACGCGTGACAGCGCCGAACGTATTGGTGCGCGCTCGCAAGTGCAGGCTGTCGCGCAGAAATTCGAGCGAGTGATACTTCTTCTGCAACGGATACGTCTTGGTGTCGCACTTACCGAGCACCTCCAGCGTGCTCGGGTGCAACTCCAATCGCTTCTGCTTGCCGCCGGGCACTTCCCGCAGCTCTCCCTCGGCGAAAACGCTGGACCCGACGGTAATGTCGCTGAGCTTGGCCTGCAGACCACTCGTCACTGCTCCTTTCGTATCTTCGGCCGGTAACGTGATCTGCAGCTCGCCCAGACACGAGCCGTCGTTGACGTTCACGAAACTCACGGACTTGTGATTGCGCACAGACTTGACCCAGCCGCCCACAGCCACGCGCGACCCGCTGTCGAGTTCTCTCGCGTCACGGATGGTGGAGCGTCTCGAGAGGCTTTTGGTGGACACTGCACGCTGCAGCTGTCGTGCAGCGCTGAGGCCGCGTCTGCCCAACATCTTGGTCAATTGAGCGGCTGACATGGAAGGGCTACAATGCGTAAAATAGTAAATATGTGCGGCTACTATTGAAAGTTGAAGCGGCTTCTATCGTATGTTTATCTACCGAGTTTTGGCCAATGGCATGTCTGTAACCCATCTCATTATCGGCAGGAAACACCACCATGATGGTCGCCGAGCGACATGAGTACCCGGATCTTGCCTCCACGTACGGACTGCGTGCGCTAGCGACCGTCGTGTTCGACATCGACTCGGGGCAGAAACTGGACGCGCTTTATCCCGCAAGCTGCGGTCTGTCGGAGGCTGCCAAGACGAGTCTGGCGCACCTGGCGCTGCCCCATTGCAACAACCAGGACGAGGGGGACACGCAGTTCATCGTGCGCTTCCGGGACGGGTCCGACGAGTCAGTTGCGGTCTCCTAAAAGCACTGTCTCTGATCTGACCGCTAACTCGAGACTGTGCTTTGCCTTGCTACAGCCGCGAGCTCCTGTTCGGCTTCGTGCTGTTCCGTCAACAGAAGGACGAGTCGCGCACTCGCGGGTACTTCCAGAAGGCCCTGGTGCTGGTCAGTGCTAAGCCTTACGTGGATCTGTACGACCGTGTGCTACGGGTGGTCGGTCCGCTCTTCTTCACGGTCGGACCGCAGGTCTTGGCGGCTGTGTACAACAACATCAAGTCGTGGTAGGCACCTACCTGCGTGGCCCGAATGCCCAAGGGTTTTGGACTAATTGTGTATTGTTGTGGTGGTCGAGGCAGGCCTGAACTTGTGCACGACTCACCCGTGGTGCTGCCATTGGCAGGCACTTACATCTCATGTATCATTCCAAAACTGCTCGATTATGAGCATTTGGACGCAACTTACGAGTCGGATGCAGACTCTCCCCTTCACTCACATTTTATCGCCGAGGAAGACGATGATGCTGCCGACGTGCCTGATTTCAATGAAATCGATGAAGGTGACGAGGACGGGGAGGAAGATACAGAGGAGACCGTACTCGTTAAAGGAGGGAATTTTGTGATTTCGCGGCGACAGCACCCACCGTCACCGTCGTTTGGAGATCTTCTGCTCTCAAAGCGGACGCACCAATCGACACCCTTTGAGGTACGCTAGATTGTGATATGAAACAATACGATGACCCTGTTCGTATGCTACTAAAATGCTTTGTGTTGTATTTTCTCCGCAGAACATTGGGCTGTATTCCAGTTTCGTGGGTCTCGAGGAATCGCTCTGGCTTTTGTGGCAATTTGCACTCACTGGAGAGAGCGTTTTGATTTTGTCGCCTCATGCCAGAACATGCAGTCAGGCTGCGCTTGCTTTTACTAGGTTTGTCCATCTTTCTTCAGAAACGTAGCCCGCACTATTGAATAACCACGATTGTTTTATTGAGAACAGTTTGATTGCACCGCTCCAGTTTCAGGGTGACTGTCGACCATACTTCACAGTGTACGAAGCTGACTTCGACGTAAACTCAGCACTAGTCTTTGGAGAACTTAAGCTTTGGTTGTGGATTCATGACGATGTATGTTGCTTTTGTGTTTGATAGACGCTCGCAAAGAGACAAAACAACGGCGTCAGTAGCCCGAAGGATGTGACTGTGGTTGGAACTACGAACCCATTCTTCATGAAGGTATGCTTGGGCGTGAATTAATGCCCTTCCTCTTGTGCTGATACAACTAACGGGCGTATGTATAATTGCAGTCCTTGAGCCACTGGCCAAACGCGCTCGTATTTCCGTTCTTAGAGCTACCAAAAGCTCAACAAAGAAAAGGTTTGACGAGCTCATTCATAAATGTTTTCGGATAAAGCGTTTCAAACAAGATCGACTTTTGTGATACAGGTACCACCGGAGCTGAAAATGCTGCAGAGGTGGACGAAACAGGCACTATTTGTCTTCGCATTCAAAAGAACGTGGAGCTGGACGATTTCGAAAACAGTCATCGCCCCATGGTAAGCAAAGGCTACATTTTTATTCGAATAACTTGTTTACTAACACGCGACTGATGCCTTTGCAGCTCTTGAGGCGTTGCCCTCGCTACATGACTCCGGATGTGACTGTTGTTCACCAGCTTGTTTCTCCACCTGAAGTTCACATCACCCAGACTACCAGCCACGAAGAAGAGCCCTATGTCACGATCAACAATGCGATTCTTCGAAAGGTATGTCACACTTCCCCTTTCCGTGCTGAATTGAAATGATATCTAACGCTAACTGTTGCTTGGGCGATACGAACGACAGCACTTCAGAAAGCTCACAAAGGACTTCCTGCAACCATTCGAGCAATACTTCGGTATTTGGAAAGCGAGTGGGAGACGGTCGAATCTGTACATGAGTGCCGAAGACTACATGAAACCTTTTACTCTACCGGGCTTACTTTCGAGCATCAAGCCTCGAAAGCTGCCTCCACAGATCAAGCAGTCCAAGTGGAGGACACTGTACACGGCGTTCGTTAAATCACCTCACTTCGAGCCATGGTTCAACTACCGCCGCCAGCGGTGCATTCACGACTTCGCAAACACACTCCGCACGCTACGGGACAGTGTCGATGCGAACTTACTTCTGAGCTCGCCCTTTGGGGACAACTTGACACAGGAGCAGTACTTGAAGCTGAAGAAAGAGATGGAAGTCGCGCTTGCGCTCGAAAATGGCCAACGCGAAGTGGACAAACAGCAGGTCCGGACCATAAAGAAGCATATGAAGGCAGTCAAGGAGAAACTGCGCTCGTTCAAGTAAACCCAATAGAGAATAAATCACGCGCGAGTGTGCGTCAATTAACGCTTCTGACTGATGGTGCTTCTCTTAGCCTGCGACTTCGTTGGCAGCCTAGTTGACAGCATCTGGTTGTTGAGACGGATGGGCCTTTTGGAATGCCGGCACGGCCTTCAGTCCGGCGGAAATCCGAGCAATGGTCGGGTACTTGGCCATGTCAACACCAACGCGGTCGGCGTTGTAGACTTGCGGTTGCAGATACAGATCCGCTAGCGTGACCTCATCTCCAAAGCAGTAGATACCTGCCGTCTTTGCGAGCTCTCGCTCCAGCGCCTTAAATCCTCGTTCAATCCAGAATCTCCCCCACTCCTGCTTCTTGGTAGCCCGCTGCTCTTCTGGAAGGTCTTCCGTAGCCTGCAACGACAGCAATTGCAACACGTTACGAGCTGATCTCCTGCATTCCAACCTGCAATTTTCCCCACCTTGATCTGCACCGTCAGATTCTGGATCGGCTGAATGTCGCATCCGATGATGGCGCACAAGTTGCGCACCTGCGCGCGAGCGAATGGGTCCGTCGGCAGCAACGGCTTCTCCGGGTGCGTCTCCTCTAGAAACTCGAGGATGGCGCCAGACTGCGGTAGCACGTGGCCGCCCACCACGAGCGTCGGCAGGCGCTACGTTACGTAGATACCAGTGAGTTGATTGCACAAGATACTTACGTACAAGAGACTGCAACTGTCCCTACCTGGTTCGGGTTCAGATTCGTGTACTCGTCCTGGAACTGCTCTCCGCCCCCGTTGAGCAGGTGCACGGCGCGATACTCGAACGGGACGCCCTTCCACTCCAGCGCGATGCGTACGCGCCACGTGCAGCTGCTGCGCCAGTACGAGTACAGCACGTAGTCACCAGTGTCTGCCATTGCCATCTCGGACGCAAAACTTGAACTGAGACTGCAACTTGAACCCGCACCCTGCTAATTGTGTAATTTTACCAAACTTAGCCACTCGGCAAGTGTGGATATGACATAAATAATGCATAGTTAGAACTACATTTCGCTATGCCATGAATAATTACAATGTCATAGCATAATCACCAAAATGAGACGCACGGCGGAATGTACCATCATCCTGGTACAGGTACTGCGTGTTCACGATTACTCCACATCAGTGTCTACCTACATACCGACCTCTTGAGACTCGGATGCTGCCGTCCCCCAAGGACCACGAGGTGATCGACGTGGCCAGCAACGGGCCAGCGCTCATCGAAGGCCGCGGCCACCGCTCACTGACGCTGGATGGGGCGGACGCGCTGGGACACTACGACGACGGCAATGGCGCGACCCCAGCGTCGGAGGTCGACGAGGAGCCACTGGAGGACGAGGACGACGCGCAGGCCACGGAAGGCGAGGAGCACGCGTACAGACGCGGCCGCCAGGCGGTTCCCATGGACTCTCCAGGCGACGACCTCCACAACGGACACTTGATCCTGGACGAGGACGAGGAGGACGCGGACGCGATCAGAGGTATCGGCGTTCAGAGGCTGCGAAGGCTGCGCGGACGACGAGGCTTCTTCCACTCGGACACGGACGGTCGCAGTTTCCGATACAGGTCTAGCGGCGGCATTCTGCAGAGAATTACGCTCCGGAGACGCAAACGAGAAGACCACGACGTGTTCTGGACGGCCATTGGCGTGCTCACGTTGCTGAGCTTCGCGCTCATGACCTGCATCATCATTTACCTCACACAGACAGACTTCTTCGAGTCCCATCAGAATGATTTGTTCGGAACGACCGTAGACAACAGGTTTACGGTCGTGGCGGAGGACGACGCCGAGATTTTCCTCAAGAGCGGTGCGTGGTTTTGGATGTAGGAGCTGGGGGACGGAAATTGGACTGATGAAGTCGTGGTGAATTTTAGGGTACTCGAACTCGGTCTATTCGGAAGGCACAATTGCCTTTGACGATGGAGAGCTGCGGATAGGACGTCGAGCGTTGGCTGCTGGGGAAACACAACGTTTCTACGGTGTGTCGTTCTTTTCCAATGGCACAGCGAGCTTCACAAACAGGGTGGAGTGTACGTTCGGCTTTGATGCTGAAGCGGTTTGGGATTCGGTTAGATGTGCCTAATGTTTACGCTTGTGATGTTGGTGCATACGAATATGATAGCTCCCATGGTTGAGGCTGACTATTTAACTGCCAGGAAAGGGGTTGTATTTGATGATGGCACCGTGATGACTACTGCTGCGAACAGTTCCGGTGGCGTAAAGGAGCAGGGGGACCTGAATTTAGTATCGCGGTCGGGAACCGTGGTAACGAGCGCTGGAGGAAAGTCCCTGCTTTTTGTGGATCCAGATGGAACTGTTACAGTGGCTAACACGAAGGCGGACGATCCCACTTTGAAGGGCATCACACTCGATGGTACGCGCGGGTTCTTAAGCATTGGTGATGGACTAACACTAAAGCATGACGAAAACTCGTCGAGTCTGTCCACTTCCCAAGCACTTCGCCTTGATGTGGGTACAATATTGGTTGGGTCTTCGTCGAGTGGGAAAGTACAGATTTCTGTTCCGGATGACATTGGTGGCAGTGGAGAAGACGAAAGTGAGAACGGTGCTCGAGCCCTGGCACCTGCAAACAGAGCTGAGCAAAGTGAAAGCGTCACACTGGAAGTTGCAGGGCAGATGTCTTCAGTGAAAAAAGAAGGTGGAGATGTACGCATAGTAGGTGGCAAAGGCCTACAGATCGGTGGCGCTGTGACTCTGGTCGGAGGTTTGGCATCTGAATCCGATTCAAAAGAGTACGGAACTATTGCGATCAACTCTGGCCTTCACCAGGGGGCCTCGTCGATTACAGAAATCGGCAGCCACAGTGCGACTCACGAAGTCAACGTTCACGGACTTGTGTCATTTAACCTCAAATCTAGTGGTGTGAACGAGACTACACAGGTGAAAGTAGGCGGCGGACGCTTTAATGTATCTTCGCAGCGTATCACACTCGATAACCGAGCAACCGGGTTGTCAGAGCTCCATATCAACTCAAACGATCTTCGATTGGGTGCATCTACACCGTCAGTTCTAGTAGGCAAGGCTGGGTTATCAGCGGTGACAGTACAGGGTGCTAGTATCACGATAGATGCAACAAAAAGCATCGGCATTGGTGGAAGCTCTTCGTCAATTATTGTTGGCGACTCCAAAACTTCGAGCCAAGTGACCAAGGTGACATCGTCGGCAATCCAGCTGGATGCTGCGCATTCGGTCGACATTAACACGCACAACCCTGAATCAATCACGACAATTTCGGGCCTCGTGCATTTCAACGGCAGCTCGACCACAAGCTCCTTGCTGTCTATTACAGACACTGCTGTCAGAGCAAACCCTCCAAGATTTCGAGTGGGTGCTAAGGGGAAAACGAGTATCGCATCTATTGAGGCGACGCACGTAAGTATTGGCGCTCCTGGTGCGAATGGTACCGTGCTCCCGCCCAGTGGCAGCAAACTTGAATTCTTCAGCTCCAGCATCACTGTCGGTTCCAAAGGTTAGATCGCACCTGATGGGATGATTTGAGGAATTAGTATCTCACATGTGCATTTTTTGGAACCACTTCTGCAGCATCTGCAGTTTCAGTGACAGGAAAATCTGTGGTCGTGGATGCAATGGACACGCTGGTGCTTGGGGGAGAAGCGGATGCAATTACTGTTGGAAAGGAAGACGTTGGCCAAATCAACGTCAAGGGCGAAGCAGTATCGATAACTGGTATGTGACGCATGAAGCACTGTACTAACGTCATTACGCAGCATTCTCATGAGTGTTTTGTTCTCGTTCCAACCAGGTTCTACCGCGGTCAGTGGCGCTGCCATCTCCATACAGTCGAACAAAGTCGACATTGGCGGCAAGGCTACCAGTGACATCACGATTGGCGCACCAGGGGCGGATATTGATGTTGGTTCTCAAGCGAAGGTTGTTTCCATTGGTGTTGACAGTCCGACTGTAAATATTGGCTCCGAGTCGAGCGAAATCAATCTTTCGGGGAGTGTCACGATCAACGGAAAAACGCTGGACAGCCGACGGCTAGCTGGCGTGTGGACCGAGGCCAAAAGTAAGCGGTTCGGCTACCTGAACGCCGATCGCTTCGCTGTGGCCGTCGCACCGACCGAGCCACTGACAACGTTCACACTTCGTTGGGTCAACGCATTTTCTTCTGAGCCACAGGCTTACCAAGTCGATGCTCGTGATGAACGAATTCTTTTGGTTTCGCCCGAAGTTGGGAGTGACAGCGAAGTGGGAGGACATCTTCAGATTTCACTGCAAGTTTCCAGCGTGGTGCTTGCCACCCAGAATGAAGATGCGGCTGCCACAGCCACTCCGAGCAAGATTCGGTACGTCCTACTCCTTGGCTTGTGTTGTTTTATCTCGTGCTCACGGATTGTTTGAAATCATTAATAGGTGTCGAGTCTATCGCCACGCATTAAAGCAAACAGCGATACCAGATGTAGTTGCCATGGAAGTGAATGCGGTAGTGGAGCACTGCTTCGGTACAGAATGTGCTGATGGGATCTACCTCGGCCTACAAGGACAGCGAATTATCCCTTACAGTTCCGGCGACACCTTCTCAACACAGTGTACGCTAACTTCGAGTGCAACGGGGCAACTGGTGCTTAAGGATGCTCAGTACTCGTTTGCCGAACAGTAGGCGCCGAATAAAATACTATAGAAAAGTTGACAACCGCCATCATCCAAGCAGCTTCAGGATCTCGAGCGTCTTCTCCTGAATGCCTTCGTGCCCAGGAAAGCACGCGTGCGCTGCCTCGGCCACCTCTCGCACCCCTTCTTGACGCGCAAAAGCCTGCAGCCGCTCAGTACCTGACAGCAAGTTGACCAACGCCCAGCTCCCATAAAATTGGACGTGTTCATCTGCTGGACAGTTGAGCATTGCAGCGATGATAGCGCCCAGCCCGCCTCGCATTGCAATGCTGTCGCACATCAAGTCTAGCTCTCAAGTTAGCATATTCACGGAAACAAGCAAAAACAAATGGTCCTGCTACCTGATCCAGCCAACGTCAGTAGAGCCCAGCAGCAACGCTTTTGCACGCCACACTGCTCAGGAAACGTTTGCATAGCTTGCAACACTGCATCAATCCCGCCTGCGTCCAGGATCCGTTTACGGTTGGTTTCTGCAAAAAATCACACGTGTTAGTCATCGACAACACCAAGTCACAGCGACAGTCTTACCGCAGTTGTGCGCCAGGTTTGTCATCAAAACACAGCTCGCTTCCTGCATCTTGGCCTCGGACTGAAAATTCTTCATTGCGACCAGCACAGGTTCAACACCACCTTCGGCTACTACGATGAGGCGGTTCCGGTCGTGCTTAAACACAACCACGCTCAAGCAATTACAGCACTCTAGTTGAAGCACTAGGCTACTCTTGTGCTGATACATGAGTGTGAGGACCGACTTGATGACAAGGCATTCGGGCAAGTCATCTTTGAGGTTTTCCTCAGACTTCAGAAGAGCTGTTAGCTGCTTGAGCGCTTCAAGAAGCTGCTGTTGATCAGATTCCTCCACTCGGTTGTCGCCACCCCCACTCAGTACACGGACCAGCTTCATAATCGGGATGTTTTTAGCGTTCTTGCGGACGCCAATGCCACCAATGGTTGAATCATCCCAACTGCGGTGACGTCGGTGTTGCTGCTTTAGATCTCGAGACGATGACCCCACTCGACCTACACGCTCTTCACATTCTTTGCAATATCCTGACGCGCCTACCAGAAATCGAGGTGCATCGCATTGAGGTGTTAAACACTGCCGCAGCTTCCGGGCTTTCTCTGCAGGAGGAACAAACCAGATTAGATATGAAAGTGCACAAGTCCCGTATTGTTTTCGCATTTGAAATCACCTTCGTTTGCTTTCTTCAGTGCTTGTCTGTCCAATTCTTCCTCGAAATCCAGGATCCTGGACTTCAAAGCCTGAATTTCCGTATTGGCGTTCTGGAGATGCTTCTTCAGCCCAACAATGACATCTCCATGACCTTCGAGTTGAGTACTTAACGAGAGCAACTCCTTTTGCATATCTGCTTGTTGCGCTAGCAAAGCACCTTTCTCAGCCCTGACGGTACTCGAGTCAGCTTTGTACCGAGCAATATCTTGCTGAAGAGATGTTTGAGCATCAAACGCATCCTGGAGTTGACGAGAAAGCTCTTCAACTTCCTTGCCCTTGAGCGCAAGCACGTACGAAAGTGACGCTTTTGGGGAAAGTTTGCCTGCTGGGCTCTGTTGTAGAACGCTCGAGTACTTGCACCGCTCCTCTTCCATCTGCAACAGCTGCCAGCTAGTAGTTTCGGCTTGCCTGTCAGCTTTTCGTCTCAGAAGTTGTTCTTCCTCCCAGCGGTGAATGGCTTGGACTAACCGGCCTTCAAGATCCTCCAGGGCCTCTTTTTCACCACCAACTTTACGAGCAATTGCTGCACACTCGGCTTCAATCTCTTGCTTGTCACTGGTAAGTTTACGCTTCTCCTCCTTCAGCTTAAGAATTTCAAAGAGAAGTCCCTGCTTCTCTTCAGCATCACTGATTTTTGCGAGTTCCAACGCTTCCACTTTCCCACGCTCATCGTCCAAAGAAGCCTGGAGTGCTAGTATTTGTTCTGCCTGTTCTTGGATTTTCGCCAAGAGTGACTTGATCTTCTCGTTACATTGGCGCTGGCTTTGCTCTTTCGCTTCGATGTGCGCCTGCAACTGCTCCTTATCCGCCATTTCTTGCGCCTTCTCTGTTTTAGATTGTTCAAACTGAAGAACGAGAACAGCGAAATTTCTCTGTTCTTCCAGTAGTTCCTGCTCTACAGCAGCAAGTCGTTTCAAATCCACTTCTCCACGACGATCTCGTTCTCGCAGCTTGGTTTCGACTATCTCAGCTTCCTTGTTGACAAAATACCGATCGGCATACAGAAAACAGGGAAACGACGATGACGACAATCGCAGCTCTTCTACTGCTCTCTGCTGCTCATTCGCAACAAGCATATTCAGCAACTCCTCCGCAGTAACGGGCGCAGACTTTGTCCGCCGTGCCTCTGTCGCGATTACACCACCAAGCGACAACGTGAGCTGAAGGACACTATAGAAAACTGGGTCAATCTGCTTTGTACATGATATCCGGTTGAACAGCTCGTTTGTAGGCTTCTCGCACGCGCACATTTCGAGTAGAAGAACTCCAAACGCGAAGAGATCTTGCTTTATCGACGTGAATTCTGTACCCCTTAATGCGTCAGCGGGAGACGAAGCTGGGGTTCCAGGTTGAGAAGAGCAATGAGAACCTAGAGAGCTAGATCGAGGTGGGGATAACGACCCGGGTGATGAAGCAGAGGAACACCCGATAGGAGCCTGTGCTATTGAACGAAGTGGAGGTGCCATTTCGTAGACCGTCTTCAGCGCAGGACTCGACAGCTTCGATGGAGCCTTGCCAGATCGTAGGACCAATTCGAGTCCAAATCGACGCAGCTTCACACCGTTCGTTCCATTCATCATCACTTTTTTGCTGGTTAGGCAAACACCCAGCGTTTGCTGTTTGCGGTGCAAGAACAAGAGCCCCCGGAGAACCTGAAGAGCAATCAAAGCTATCTCCCGACGCGATAACGAAACATGGTCGCGATGCAACACGTCGTATAAACTAACCGGTAAGTACTCCATAACGACGCATTCGCTTGGGGGCGGTACATCACTTTCAACTTGTTCCGGCAGCGTCACCACTCCAAGGAACTGGAGAAGGCTTGGATGAGGAAATGGCGCTACAAACTGTTGTAAAGTGTCGAGAGCAACCGTCCAAAGTTCCAACTTGAGTGGCGTCGATCGACAGGAGTACAGCGCTACAGGAGCACCACCACAGGCACCTTTGCGTACACTCCAGTGCGGCGTCTGAGCGAGCACACATCCTTTGTCCTCAGCAAGGGCCACTTCCCAGCGTTCAATGACCAAGCCAGTCCACGGCGCTATGCATTCCATGACGCCTAGCCGAGAAAACCTTGTTTCAACTTCCGTTTATCTTCGTATTTTTATCCTTGCTGGTCTCACTTATCCAGGAGTTTGCGACATCGCTTGGAACTCGTTTCGGCTGCCACTTGAAGCTGCGATGCGAGTCTTGATACCAAATCATGGGCCTCCTGGTAGTTCGTGATCACTCCGCCCACAGTTGCAATGCTGGTCTGTAGACTCGCCTCTTCACTTTGCATACTCTCTTCTTCAGTCACGAGCTTGTCCATGTAGTATGCTGATCGACGCAGATGCTGGAGTAGCTTTAGTGTATACGTGTCCATCTTCTCTTGAATACTCTCCTTCTCTTTAAGCTTCTCCGATGGCTTCAACTGATCCTGTGAGTCTTCGCCAGGACGAGTGATACGAGTTTCACCTGTTTCTCCAGACTGAAGGCAGAACGTGACTCGGTCTGCCAACTTGGGTTTTCGACGAGTGTTCTCGCTCTCCTCCTCTTCCGCGTCTTCTCCATCCAGCACCAGAGATCGTTTTGTGCGCTTGTGTCGGTGCACCGCCAGTGCTAGCGGAGCAACACCTCCGCTGTCAAGTTGAAATGATCGTTTTGGTGGTTTGTGCGGAGACGGTGTTGGAATCGCTGGACTTGTGGTTGTCGAACCGCTTCTTTGACGGAAAGGGCTACCATTTAAAGACTTCATGCGGTCCTTCCGCCCGTTAAACTCCTCAAGAGCCCTTCGAACTGTGCTGACAGGTTCTTTCAGTCCAAATGTTCTCACTCTTTCCACAGGTACAGCACTCAGGTCGCCAATGGTTTTCACTTTGTAGAACGAGAAAAATGGTCTGAACCCCATTGGGAAGTGTCGATACAGTGATGCGATTGCTTCTGTACAGCCGACCAGATCTGGGTAAACGCACTGTGATGCCTTCACGCTTGGGCGCTGAGTGCCTCTGCTACTTTGAGTCGTAGCTAGCTGTGGGGGTGCTGATTGGGAACCAACGGGTGGAGCCTGCGGCTTAGTATTAGAGGTCTCAGTAACCTGTTCCTCTGCAGTTTTTCCTGCTTGTGGAGTCTCTGGCGCAGAGCCGGCCTCCACCTTGTCTTCACCTAGGGCTGCACAACGATCTGGGCTTTGCCCAACCAAGGTCTGGCCTTTTGGTTGCTCGTCCACGGAGGAGGCTGGACTGGGGTCAATAGGACTCGCACTCGGTCTAACCTCCCCACTCAGTAGACACGGCGAGGAGGTACTCGTATCCAATGACGCCGACACGTATTCAGACTCTCGTATAACTACGTCTGTACATTTTTCTTCGGTCTCAGAAGCATCGTTGGCAGTAACAGCAACAGCAACGCTGCCGGTAGTGCGAGGTTGTTGCAAATCTAGCAGCAAAGAAGCATTATGCCGGCTTTCAGAGGAGTGCGCCGTTAACTTCTTAGCGATAATATCGAGTTGAATAAGCATGTTCCTTTGCCCTTCAGCCAGATCTTCATCGATAAGTTCATAGGCTGCACGAATAGCATCCTCGCAAAATTGAATAACGCTATCGAGGCCAGACGAGCGCTGTTGGTTGCAACTTTTTACACTTTCCACGATCTTTCTGATAACAACTTCGAGATACTTCAGCGTACACTGTTTTCCATCCCCATAGTCGTTATTCATATCATCCACGAAGACAGCGTAGTCAAAGAGCAAACTCACCGCAACGTACGGCAGCAAGTTTGCTTTGGATGAAAATTTAACCTGAGCTTCATCAGCTTCACTTTCTTCCCATTTCATCATCACACTCGCGCATTGCACGTACATTTCTTTCAGATAACCCATTCGTCGAGTGATATGATCGAATAGCTTGCTCTTTGAATGAAGCATCGCAGCCTGCAGGTCTCCGGGAAACGCAATTTCAGTCACGAGCGGAGCCAACAATCGCAACTGCCACTCTAATCCAAAACCTACAGACGCCACAACTACTGGGCTTCTTTGATCCTCAATAGTTCGCCCATCGTTATCGCTTGGCACATCGGCAGAAGTCGAGCGAGAAGTCAATATTCCAAACGCAAAATCAATAGACATCCGCAAAAGGCGTAAACCAAATCTTGATACCGCATTTGAAGCTCTTTCTTGTCTGCTACTCGAATGGATACGCTGACAAAATCCCCTCCAAATCGTTATCGCTAGCTCATTCGCACATGTTTTGCTATACTCGTCACGGCATTCATCAGATACCATGATCAATTTCTGAACAGCACCAGAAACGTCTTCCAGCAGAAATGCAAGACCGATGAGATCGGAAATGATACGAACACGGTCGTAACTTTGACTATCGTTTGGACTTAGCCCACTATCCTTGTTGGATAGCTCCAAAGATGATCCTCCCATGGTGGTGCTACTGCTGTTTTCACTTCGCGCGGGGCTGCTGCTGCGTTTTCCAGATTCGGGAGCCTCCCATATCCGTTTTGCAAAGTCAATAAATTGCTCAAGTTCGACAGTATGCCTTCTACCGTCCTTGGTTCCAGCTCGCTTTCTCAACAGCGTTAGCAGAGGAGATACGACAAGGTCACCAAACCAGTTTTTCCAACCTGGCAAGGTTTGTTTTTTCGGCTCGTCAGAATCACAGAACGCGTTGAAGTCCTGAACTGCAACGCTAACAATCTTTCGCCAGGATGTGAATGCTGCGTCCACAACGTTTAGTAGCAGCTCCTGCTTCAAGCACACCTCAATCGGCCACACCAACAAATTCACCACCGCCTTTTTAAATATCCAGTCATTAGAGTAGTGAAATACGTCCACAAGTTGTGCCCATGCTTGCATCGTCATCAACCGAGCTGCTGCATCTTCATTTTCTATACACTTCTCCGGCACGTACAAGACTTGGTTGAGCATTCCAAGATCGGCTGCGAACCTCGATCTCAACAGAACCATTGTCAGCTGCCACACCTGCATGGCATCCTTCAAATGATCCTGGTCCACATGCCTCTTCATCACAGGGAATAGGTACTTCATCGCGCAATCCTGCACCATATTCTTAGTCTCGTCCGACCACTCCGATAAGTGCTTACTCGCTTCTTCCAGCAGCAGTCTCGCCTGCGTCCTCGTCAAGAGCTCGCTACTCGACAGTCGACTGGCAATCGGCCGCACCCAGATGCCCAGCACTGCTCCATCCACCCCCACTTGCCCCGGATACTTTACCAGCAACAAAAGCAGCCCCTTCAGCGCCTGCACTTCAACTAAATATCCGTCAGTCTCGATCCCTGTCACCCCAACCTCTCAACCAGCCACGTACTCGCACGTGACTTGAACGGGTTCACCACCGCCTGCACCAGACCTTCCACCGTCCGTGGCAAGAACTTATGTCTCTCCCTAGGGAAGTTCTGCGCTGTGAGACACCAAAGACATAGCTTGTACGTGTTCTGGTCCGGCGTGGCGAACAGGAGGCGCACGAGTTCCCCCAGGAAGAACGCCACATTCTCGTCCAAGAAGGACGCGGCGAGGCTGCGGTGGTGCATGAAGTAAGACAGACAGCGCAGCGCCACCTGCAGCACGTCGCTGAGCGAGTTTTGCTGCAGGTCGAAGCGGAACTCGCGCAGAAGCGTTGGCACCTGTCTTTGCAGCTCCATCACGGAGGCCTCCGAATCTTCCAGTCGCAGCAATTCCTCCAGCTGCAAGTATGCGTCCAGGCGCGTCTCCTGACCACGAGAGAGCGGGAATTCGCGGTCCATCAGCACCGTCAGCGCCCGCGCCAACTGCTTCTCCGCTGCCTCCATCGTACCGTTCCGCCGAATTTGAAGCGAAGTGATGAGAATGTTGCGCACACCAAAATGAGGTACAGTGTACAACGGATGAAGTGACATTCTAATTCTCTACATCCATTGCAAAATAGAGGTACCTTTCCGTATTAAAGTCAATCATCATGTCGATATAATGGGATTTGTTTAAACAAACAATCCGAAAATAAAGGTTATGAGTGCTCAAGACAGCCACTGTAGTGCAATACTTAAACCGCCGGTTCCAGCACGTGGGGCCACTACACCACTACAGGATCGAAGATCGAAGATGACGGACAAGGGCAAGCCGTGGGACGGCGCGGTGAATGCTGTGTCCAAGCAGCTGGATGAGGCGTCCAAGCAGCTGGACGAGGCATCCAAGAGCGTGCGCGACGCAGCCAGCGGGCCCGTGGACCAGGCCAAGGAACTCACGAGCTCAGCGCGCCACGCTATCAGCGAGACGGCGCAGCAGGCGTGGGAGGCCTCCCAGACCCTTGTGGCGCCCGTCGTGGACGTGTTCAAGCGCGCGGAGGGCGAGGAGGGGACGCAGCTGCGCAAGGTCCTTGGCGAGGCGCGCGAGGGCTTTAACGCGCAGCTGTACGCGGCGCAGATGCAACTGCAGGAGACCAAGAAGCTCGCGGACGGGCAGCTGGTGCCTGTGAAGGGCGCTCTGGCTGTCGCTCAGCAGCGTCCGTGCAGCTATTACTGTTATTTTTTATTGCAATTAAATTGATGAGGGTTACTGGGATGTTTGCAGAGCTGGTGAAGGCGAACGAGTTCCGACGCGAGCACCCGGAGGTGGCGGCGGCAGGGCTGGCGGTCGTGGTGGGCGTGCCTTCGCTCTTGCTTCGTACGTGGAGAGATGGGAATTTTAGGTTGGTAGTGGGAGGGTTGCTAATTTTTGTGCTACAGGCGGCAAGTGGTCGGCGGTGCGAAACTCGATGGTGGCGGTAGGCGCTGGCGCGGCGGGGTGCTACGGCTCGGACAAGTGGGCGGAGAAGAAACGGAAGTAGAGAGGGGACAAATCGAGCGGTGCTGGATTGTATCACATCAAATGACAGTGCAGTCGGAGGTCGTGGTGGATAGCCACAGGAAGAAGAATTTGTAAGGAAGGGCACCCTCTGAACCTCGATATGGTACTCCTGTCTTTTGTCATTTCACTTAGTTGCAGGTGCGAGGGAGTATTCGAGACGCTGACGTATTTTTGAGCGTGAAACAGTTTCACGAAACTAGGGAACCAAGGGGACGGCATTTATTCCTGGTAGAAGCTTGATGCATTCTCTAGTGACTCCTTCACCATGACTGAGCCAGCAACGCAGAGCTTTATGTCACAGTGGTCTTACGATCGCGACCAGGGCCGTGAAAATATTTGTGACGAAACAGCCATGCAATGGCTCAGTGTGGAGCGTGTAGCAGGGCAAATACGGCAGCGGGAAGAGCATCACGTGGAGAATGACTTTGATACACTGGACTTCGAGACGCGAGCTGCCGCACTTGAAGCTCACTTTTTTCAAACTACCGAGCGTGATAGTCCTCCAGCAGGTCGGCAGTCCACTCCTGCTAAAAAGGTGGTTAGAGTTCGACCGCAGTCAGCGTCATTAGCGCGTCGTATCCCAGAAACGAATGCAGCGAGCAACCCAAGCAACAAATTCGCTTCGCGCCCGCGCCCTCAATCAGCAAAGACCAGATCAGAGATGTCTTGCACAAGAAATACGACCCAGACACAGAACGAAGTAGCGTGGAAGTCACCTATCCAACAACACCCATCCAAGTGGAGAGACATGCTGGCTCGAGGGCCCAAGTTTAAGCAGCTCACACTGCGCAGACTAGAGCTCGAAACGTATGAGCTGCTATACAATACTCTTCAGCAGCAACAAGTGATAGAAGCAAAACCCAGGACCCGAAGACGAAAGAGACGGAACAACGAAAATGGAGCAAACAAGCCTCGAGGTCACAGCCCGGCATTTGCCTGCGGAAGCGGCCTCCATCTCGCTCGAAGTCGGAAGAAGCGGCAACAGGAACATGATCGCCAAATGATGTTGGGCAAGGGTCGACAATTGGCTCGTGGCAGCGACCAAGATAAAGCCAAGAGTGCTAGAGAAGACAAGCAAACCATCCAAGACAAGACACGAAGGCGCACCAAGCTGTTGAACAAGAAGAAACCCGACAAGCAGCTTCAAGAGCAGGCCCAGCCGGTAAACCAAGTGTCGAAACACGAAAAACAGCGAGATGAATCCTCCCTGCAGCGTCAATCAAGTGCACCTATAACGGCCAGAGTGCCATGGGTACCATCGGGTTCAGCGAGCTCGCTTGCTATCCGAGGGATATCCTCAGAAACCAGTGACGCACATTTGACCCAAGAAAAACGTATCGCCCAAGTGCTAGAAGCTTTTCAAAGTCAGGCAAAAGCACACTTGCGCCTGTCAATGCATGTGCAAGATCAGTTGAAGAAGACACAGCAGTATGCCAAGATCGCTAAAGCAAGCGATTGTCGGAGGATAGAGAAGGCAATCAAGCGCTCCCCTGAGAGCAAGAACCATCTGAAGCGTGCGCGTCCAGGGTCAGCTGTGAAACAATCTTCGAATCGAGGAACCGACGTCGGCGCTCCGGTTCCCCGAGGGAATCAAGAGAACGATTTAGCAAATCAGGTCGAGTTTCGTGGATCTACATGGACTGTGCCCGTCCTGAATACGTTGCAGCCAGCTTCAGAAAGTGAGCCCTTCTTCAATGCATCACCGAGAACCCCGAAGTTAATCGTACCTCTGCTCAAGCTGCCTCCGAATTTATGGGAATACCAATCGACCAATGAGTCACTTGACGGTCTATCGGAGACTTCCTGCCATGATCAATCAAGCATCACGTTAAGATACGCTGAAGCACATTCTCAAGTGCCGCCGCCGGCTGATTCGACTCGGACTCCAGCAAGCGAAAACTCTCGAGATAACTTGTCGCCTGACGAGTTTGTAGAGAGCAAGTCTAACACTTCTCGGATCGAAGAAGGCGTTCGACCTGGTGGTGTACAGCCAAATGAATTGGACGACTACGGTGAGCAAAAGACAACAAGTGCAAGGAGACGAGAAAGCGCAAACATCGAAGAGGGGTACCTGATAGAAAGTCTTACTGAACAAGCGAACAGCGGAGTATCAGAAGAGGACACAGAGTCTTCACCGGTAGAGTTTCCACAAGAATCGCTAGGGAAGGAGGTAATACCTCTCGCACCTCTTGGAGACAATGGTCGTGTGACGAATGAGCTTGCTGGTCTTGGAAATGGCGATGCGATTGATCTGGAGAGTAATAGTGCGATGCATACGCCTACACATTTGGGTGAAGGGGATCTAACAGTAAGTACTTTGGAAGGAGCACGAAATACCGTGGCATTGCTCACATTGGAGATCGCAATGAGCCCAACGAAAGTAATCGGTGTCCAGTTGGCAGCAGAAGCTTCGCCGTTTGCTAAGGAAGCAGCATCGGCGGATACGGAAGACGAGCTGACATCAGATATTGACGTTAGTAAGATTGTGCAGAACGTCGATGTGCGCGAGGAGCTGCAGGGCCCACCAAATAGCAACAATAGCGCGGTTGATCTTGTTGGCAGTCAGGAAAATGTTGATTCTTCCCCAAGTTTGGCTGCAACTGCACGTCCAGGTGTTCATGCCATTCAATTGGTATCACAGGATTCTCCAAAAGCTGGTCGAGAAGAGAATGTGGATTCTGGACCAATGGTGATGACTGGAATTGGCGCTGCAATGCTGTCTACTCCGAATTTTGATGGCCTCACCTCTGACCACAACACATGTGTATCGTCGAGGGAAATGCTGTACGTTCGCAAAATCGCTGACGCTGAGTCTACTTTACATCATGAATCTGCGTCGAAGAATACACACGTTGATCTCAGAGGCAACCGAGCAGAATTGCTGGATGCAAATGAAGTAGTACTTACCAGAACCAGCAGAACTACCGATGCTATCACTGCAGGTGAAACTGTTCGTGAATTTCACTTGGAAGACACACTGCACGATCAACGTAATGAAAACCGTGACACTGGCAGTGATCACGGTATTCCGATCATTCTGCCGACCCTGGCCACGGAGAATACGATTGATGCAACAGTAACTATCGCCCTGCAACCAGTGTGTAGTACGTCGATGGCCCCAAGCAGCGCAAGGATGAATGATACTAACACGGAAAACACTACAAAGCAAGCTGACGAAATCGTGACTAAGGCTGTTCTTGCCAAGGAAGAGCCAACGCAAACGAAGCTATCTCTGCATGCGGACGTGCAAGTCAGCCCAACAAATGAGCTACAACAGGAGAGCACGGACACTCGAAATACAGGCCGCATGACTGCTGGTCAGTCGATGCAGAAGCGCGAACTTGCGGACCCAGACACAAACAACCACCCTGCAACCGACGCTAAGAGCACAGGCACTAAGAGCGTGCCCCGTTCGCCAAAGCGTAAGGCCAAGAAAGGTGGCAAAAGTGCAACCCCGAAGAAGACAAAAGCTGTGGTGCATGTCGATGACGAACCAATCTCTCAATCCTCTGCTGCAGAAGTTGCGAGGTTGTCTGCACAGGTCTCTTTTCCAGAGGCTCACGGCAGTGTAGAGGACCCTTTACAACTCCACCAGCAAGAAGTAACTCGGTCGTTCTTGAGGCGAGTTTCATCACGGAAAGTGCTCGAATCGGAGAGTGCTTCCATTCGACCGCCGTCGTGTAGAGAACAAGTCGAGCGTGGCGATCAGTTGGGATCGACGGTGTCGGCGACGGCAAAGCCTGTCATGGATGTCGAGCCGCAACTAGAGGAGTCTGTAAAGGCACGCGAAGACAATGACGGGGATTCCACCTCGCCCTTGAAGCGCGAAAGCTCTCAAGCCTTGAACGACTGCGAATTGACCGTTGAAATGCGTTCTGCGACGACAGAGGGGCGCACTGGTTTAACGTTTGAGTCAGCGGTGACGGATATCAACGCAAATCAAGAGAAGGAGGGTCTACTGGGTGTGGCCATTCAAGCTTCGGGGCAAGAGGTCCCCGATAATAGAAATGATCTAACCAGCACAGCACAGACAAAGCCCGACGCGAACGAAGTCGTCGACCTAGATTCCATGCCGCCGTCTGCGGGGCACCACCGAGCGGCTCGCAAGATCCAAGGTCAATATCGATGCTTTGCTCGGCGTCGACTACTTCTCGACCAGCTGAGGTTCATGTTGGCAAAGGAGCGTCGTCAGGCTCGGAGGAAAAAGGCCAAGAAGGTCAAGACCGTTTACGGGTACCCGGTGGTAAGCGAGAACGAGAGCGCAGTGACAACTGGTGCAGTGGCAGCGGATACATGCAGTGTTCATGTCCAGCAAGTTGCACCGGATTCGGTGAGTAGTAAGATATTTGTCGAGATGTCACCGAGAGCGCTACCAAGCGAGGAAGCGGAGCCACCGAAAGAGGTTTCAATGCTGAGGGCTCGCAAGGATTCGTGTGAGTATGCGTTCGATCTCTTTGATGGTTCAAAAGACACGAGTGGAGAAATGATGCAAGAAGTGCCTGTCTGGGTAGTGGAGAGTGACGAGGATACAGTGTTGGCGGAGGCACCCGCTGCTCTACCTGGCACCAGTGCTGACACTGCTACCAGTAGTCCGCCCACGTCCATGATGTTGGCTGAGCTTGCGTTCTCTGACAGCACGGAAGAGCCCACAGGTACTGTCCTGATTGACGTCGCAGAGGTGCAGCCGCATTGGGAGCGCTATGTGGACAGCACGACTAGCAAGTCGTTCTACTACAACCCCGCCACGAACGAGACGCAGTGGACAGCTCCAGCAGATCAGGACGACGCCGGCATAATTTCGCCTCCGCCACACACGGCCGCGACAACAGACGTCCCGACAAACGGACAGCCCAACGAGTGGCAGGAGTTCCTGGACGAGGCGAGCGGCCAGATGTTCTACTACAACACCAAGACCGGCGAGAGCTCGTGGGAGCCGCCCACCGACGGCTCTGCTAAGATCGTGGCGTTGCCCCAGTCCGAGGCAACAGCTGAAAGCGCCGCGAGTGCGTGGGTCATGTACATTGACCCGGCGAGCCAGGCGCCGTACTACGTGAATGTGGAGACGCTGGTGACGAGCTGGGAGCGGCCTGCAGACTTTGCCGCAATGAAGCCCATGCCATGAATGAAGATACCTACAGCGAGCTACCAAATAGTACTCGTAGGGGACCTGATAACCATTTTTATCGGACACCATGTTACTATTAATACACATTGGGCAGGAGTCCGCGCACGTTGCTGTTTTATTTGTTCAGCTGTTGGCCACGTGCGTCGGGTACAAGTGTCTTGGCGTCCTGGTTTTGGATAGACGGGAGAGCTGCTGGTAATCTCGTCACTTGGCTGCCATCGTGGCGCCCGCCGCCTGCGTGGCGTGAATGTTCCTGAAAGAAACGTGGGGCGTCCAGAAGCTCGGGAGCACAATGTGCTGTCGTGCGTTCTGGCCGCGGCATGGCTATGGATGGACGCAAGAAGTAACGCGCCACCTGCCTTTGAGTCTAGCGAAAGCGCCACAAGACGACGGCGTGTGGACTCATGACGGTGCGTGGAAGAGAGCGAGCAAGATGGCTCCGCGACAGCCGCCGCCATGCCGCGAAATAAGGCTACGACATGTATTAATACCATTGCGCTTCTGCTAGGGGCATTGCATTGTTGCGTAATGCTAGGTGCTGCACTGCGGGTGATACGCACCCGCTAGCTTACCACGAGTGCAATCGCCGAGTGATGGCTATTATAGCAAGCTCCGTCGCCCGCTTGCGATCTTGGTTGTTGCGTCGCGGACATCGGACCTTTGGGACGATCTCTGCACCAGAAAGTGGCATGCTTGTCATGCCGGACAAGCCCTTGTTGCAGTCGTACTTGGCTGAAGTACTATTTTATTATAGTACCATGCATTTAGAAGTGGTGTGTTCCCAGTATCCCTACCGGTAGGCGGACACGAACATTCTTCAGTCGATCCTCGGCTGAATCGTTTCGTTAACCAAGGACTGCGAGTGATTGATTCATACAGAGCTGCAACTTGCCAATCCCGGCACCGCTCGAGGCGCGCGAGTTCCACGCAGCCTCGCCGCTCTATGGTGAAAGCATTGCCCACCTTGAGCGTCGCCCACTCGTCGACTTCAGATCGGACCAACAGCACCAGCACCTTGCTGACGAACTGCGTCGGCACCCAACTGCGAAAGTGTACAGTTCTTAGCAGCCGACGCGTGCTTAATAGGTTGTGTGCTATAACAATATATTAACGTAGGAATTGGGCGTGGCATCCC
Source organism: Phytophthora lateralis (assembly GCA_000500205.2). NCBI lineage: Eukaryota > Oomycota > Peronosporomycetes > Peronosporales > Peronosporaceae > Phytophthora > Phytophthora lateralis. The sequence continues at coordinate 30,512 of AWVV02005466.1, read as the reverse complement.
AAGCTCGAGGCTCGGGAGAGGTTTTCAGTGCTTCAGTGCAGAAATGCGGTGCTCTGCAGCAGAACCAGCTGGGCTCTTTTCGTGGCGAAAAGTAGAGCGCACAGCATGTTTCGTGCAGGGAGAGGCCTGTCTTCCGACTCTCCTCTGCCTGTGCTGACCAGAGCGACGGGGAGTCAGTTAGGCAAGTCATTTCCAGATTGCTCGGCCTTTTGCTCTCTCTTGCTCGCGCTCGACCCGATCGAAGGCGTCGAAACAGCGCCGACCAGTGTCAATAGCCAACAGCCCCGCCCCGTTCAGGACAGCAGTCACGCCGCACTTTTCCTTCGAGAAACTTACTTGTCTAGCAGGATGAAGGTCGTCTCTGCGTTCGCCACAGCGGTGGCTGTGCTACTGAGCGCCGCGCAGGCCGCCAACATCGACTCGGGCTTCACACAGGACGGCTCCACCACCTACTGCATGGGCATCTCGTCCACGAACGGATCGGTGGGCACTCTCAACTTCGACTCGCTTGAGGCCAGCAACGTTGGTCGTTGCCCAGTGGGCGTCACGCTCACACTCACGGCCTCCGAGTTCCACGTGAGCGACGTCGTGACCGTCAAGTGGACGGCCAAGGCCAACTCGGGATTGAGCAACGCCATTTTTCCCAACGCCATCGACTCAGCCACGGGTTTGCCAGGCGCCGTGACCACGTCGTCAATGTTCGCCTGCACATCCGGCACCAACTGCGCCACAAGCGTGGGCGGCACCCTGACAGGGGCCGACGGAACCAGCACGGGAGCCTTCGCCGCAGACGGCACCAAGTCCCTAGAGACCAACACGTTCACGCTGGCCACAGCCGGAGACTACATCATTGTGGGTCTGGTGGCCCTGCCCGGTGACGACTCGCTCAGCCTTTCAGCGGAGGAGTACATTGTCTTCAAGAAGATCAGCATCGTGTCGGCCGACACCGTCATCTCGTCCGCGTCGACGTCCACCACAGGTAGCGTAGGAACTGCATCATCGAGTGGATCAAGTGCGGCCTCTTGGTCAACCACTGCTCCGCCCGTAACCACTGCCCCGCCGCTAACTTCGGCGCCGTCGTCTTCCACAGGTTCTTCGGACGCTGGTTCTTCGGCCGGCGGCTCGAATACCTCGACGGGCGCCTCTGGCAGCACCTCGAGCAGTGTGGCGGGGCAGACATCGAAGTCGGGATCGTCCACTAATGCGGACAGCGTCACCTCAAAAGCGACTACGGCGCCAACTACTTCAGGTGACACGACGCAGCAGACCAACTCGGGCTCCTCTGAATCAACGAAGACGGCGTCTGCTTCTTCGGGCAGCGGAAACTTCCTCAGTACGAATGGCGTGATCATTATGGCCGCGGTCGTTGGCTGCTGTATCGTGGGCGTTGTGGGCTTCGCTTTCGTCATGCGCCGCCGTAAAGAGCGCCGTATGAACGCGAACAAGGCCTTTGACCTGAACTCGCCGTCGATGTCTAGCGACATGGACGACAGCACTCTCAATGGCCACGGCGACGGCAGCGGCAAGATCGACCTCACGTATGTGGCCAATATCTCGGCTCGCAACAACGACAAAGCGACGATGAACATGATGAGCGACGAGTCTTCTGTTGCCATAATGGCGTCGGCAGAGCGTGGCTCGGAGCTGAATTCCAGCAACGGGGGTTCGATCCATTCGATCCCGAGGAGCAGTCTGGACACCGATGAATACTCGGACAAGGTGAGCTACGGTGCCTCAGGGCCCACCGGACAACACAACGAGGCTGAGATCGATGCCTACCGCATGAGCAACATGTCGGATCTATCGTCCGTTGCCGGTGGCGCGCAAAGCGAAACATCCATGTCCAACTTCGGTGACTCGGTTGTGTCGGCGAGACAGAACAAATACCTGCAACCTGGCGACTGGCACGACTCGGAGTCTTCACACATGGACTCCCGTCTGGACTCGATGGAGCAGGCGGAGCTGAAGGCCCGTGGATTCGGCAGCATCGGTGGCTTTAGCACTGTGAGCGGATTTTCCGAAGACAACACGTCCCGCATCACCGGTTTGAGCGACCACGACTCCAACCGCGACATGGGCTTCTCCATGTCGTCGCGTACGACGGTCGAGTCGCGCTTCACTGAGGACTACCGTCCCACGGGTGAGTCGCGCGCGACGGTGGAATCGCGTTTCACCGAGGATTACCGCGTTACCGAGGACTCGCGCGCGACCGAGGACTCTCGCGCGACGGGCTTCTCGGAAGCTATGGACGAGTCGCGTCACCAGAGCGAAGTCTCGGTTGACTCGTACGGCTTCCGAGCGTCGCGTTCTAGCGCAGACTCGTACAGCTCTGGAGTGTCCCCATACAGTCGCGAGGGCTCGCGTATCAGCGGCTTCAGCGTCGACTCGGACAGCTCCAGCAGGTACTAGACAAACAGTGCTCGATAGTTGTCGTTTGGTTTACCATTCATTGCTACAGTAGGAGGAAGCTCTGAAGTGAGTGAGTCTTGTGGTTTTGATCTCGTAAGAAGCTCCAGTACCCTTCCGAGTTGGTTGATAATAATGTTATGTGGTTGATGCACTTCCCTCCCTCCCATGTGCTCTCAGACAACGTCTTCGATGGCGATAGACAAGCGGTTTAGACTCGGTTTTGCATGTATTTGAGCACAAGAGGAATATGAAGAGCTGGCTATCGATTAGGAAACCAGAACAACGGTCTGTTTTACACTTGCTCAGATAAGCTTGCGCTCCTTGGCCTGCTTGGTGAGGCTCTCAATCGTCGAGGGCTCGCACTCCACAAGCGGGGCACGCACGGTAGCCGTGCACTTGCCCATCAGCTGCAGTACCTTTTTGATGGGCTGCGGGTTGGCCTCGCTGAACAGCGACTTGACCAGGAAGATCTGTGAGCAGCAACGCAAACGTGTTAGTACCAAAACCACATCACCTACATATACCTTCAGCCAAACGTACGTTCTCCAGAGCAGCCTTACGAGCCGCGGCGTAATCGCCCTTGAGCATCGGGTTCGTGACAGCCAGCACCTTCTTGGGGGCTGTTAACACACAACGACAATTCCACAGAGCGCGTAAGTTTCCAAATTCCAAGCAATCTCAGCGACATTGGCACATACAGGCGTTGGAGAGCACACTGATGACACCGGTGGCGCCCATGGCCATGAGCGGCAGGGTCAGGTTGTCATCGCCCGACAGGATGGTGATGTCGCACAGGGCGGCGATCTCCATGGCCTGGTCCAGCGATCCCGTGGACTCCTTAATGGCGACAATGTTGGGCAGCTTGTTGAGCTCGGCGATGGTCTGCGGGGACAGGTTGACGTTGGTCCGGCCGGGGATGTTGTAGATGACCACGGGAAGGCCCACCTCGGCCACGGCCTTGAAGTGGGCGTACAGGCCCTTCTGCGTGGGCTTGTTGTAGTACGGGCAGACCACGAGGCAGGCGTCGGCGCCGTGCTCTTTGGCCGCGCGTGTGAGGCGCAGCGCTTCGGCAGTGCTGTTGGAGCCCGTGCCGGCGATCACCGGAACGCGGCCGTTGGCCGTAGCCACCACCTCGGAAATCACGCGGTCGTGCTCCTCGTGGGAGACCGTGGGGCACTCGCCCGTCGTGCCCATCTGCAGCAGCCACAGTGTCGTTAGCATTAGAGGCAATGAATGATGGGAGTGCAAGCGCGACGTACGGGCACGAGGCCGTTGATGCCCTCCTGGATCTGCCACTCCACGAACTCGCGCAGCTTGGCGTAGTCGACGGCGCTGCCGTCCTCCGTGAACGGCGTCACGAGCGCGGTGAAGGCTCCCTGCAGCTTGAGGCTCATCGTGGCTTGACTGTCTATTGGATTGTGTGGTGGCGGCTCTGACTCGGGATCACGATGGAGATGTGCGTTTCCCTGCGAAAACCGATCCTGGCCACCGCTCAACACGCTGATTACGGGTGGGGAGGTTGCTTCAAGGAGCAGCAGCTTGAGGTTGCCACGGTGGCTCCACTTGCCAGTCTGCCACGGAGAATCTGGGCATGAACCCGATTGTGCTCACCATCGTGTGCAATGGCTGGAGTGCCACCGTCCGTGTCGCCGCATATTGAACACGCAAGTCTGTCGCCTCATGTCACTCAAATGAAAGTTGAAAGAGTCACTAATATGAGGTACCTACCCTCACATTTGGCGGCAAATTTTAAACTTTTGAAGAGCGTACCAGGATGCGGGTACCCTTCACCCATACAAAACTCAAGTTCAACAGAGTGATGGTCATCGGCATCCCTACCCCCATTAAAAATCCCGCTTCGACGCTCGCCATACAGACACCAAGTCTAGTGCGCGACGAACGCGACAGGCAGCGCAGGAAGCACAGGACTCCATGACGAGAGCGTCGCCGGACGAGGCGCCCTTCAACCGCAAGCGCAAGGCGGACGACTTCGAGTGGGAGACGTCCAAGGAGAACGTGGTGCCGCTCAAGCGCGGCCGCAACGTGGCGGACCTGAACAAGGCGCTGTGGGCGCACGAGTCGTTCCAGACGAAGCTGCGACTGGAGGACGAGGTAAAGGCCAAGGAGGACGCCCTCGCGGCCTACAGCGGAGACGACCCACTTGCTGGCTGGCTCGACTACGTGCGCTGGCTCGAGGTCAAGATGCCCGAGGATACGCGCAAGAAGTTCAAAGTGCTGGAAAAGTGCACGCGCGAGCTCAAGGACGAGTCCAAGTACAGGAACGACATGCGCTACATCCGCCTCTGGATTCAATACGTGAGTACAGCAGTGTGCGACGGCAGCTACGAGTTTCCTACTGACGTTGTTTTGTGCTTGGTTAGGCGGACCTGGTGTCCAACCCGAAGGACATTTTCAAGTACTTGTACCAGAACAAGATCGGCGAGCGCGTGTCCTTGTTCTACATCGGATGGGCCTACGTGCTCGAGACCATGGCCAACTACCCTCAAGCGCACAAGATTTATTTAAAAGCCAGCCAGAAGTAAGTGCTTGATACTGCAGAGTCGTTTTTTTATACATGTGTGACGTCTAACTGATCCTGTTTGGTTGCTACAGGAAAGCTGAGCCGCAGGATCTTCTGGAGAGAAAGTACAAGGAATTCCAGCGTCGCATGAGCCGCCAGTGGCTTAGGATGACCGAAGAGATTGGAGCAAACGACACCGATGAGGTAACTCACCGCCGTGCGCTTGAGAGCTTGTCGGCGTATGGAACTTTGGAACTGAATGATGCTCAGCGCGAACAGCTCCACCAGCACCAAGCTTCTGCTCGGGCCCAGCGCGTCCAGCACGCGAATGCGCACAAGCCGGTATTTATTATTTACGAGGACCCCGTCGGCCACTCTGTTGATCCCTTTGACGGTAACGGTGGTTGGAAAAAGCTCGGCTCCATGCAGCAACAGGACAAGGAAAATCAATTGGAGCCAAGTACGTGGAACCCACCTGCCCCACGTGGGGCACTTGATGGTGGCCAGCAACCTGGACGTCAACCGGTGCCCGTGCTAAGTGGCCAGTCAGAGGCGAGCCCCCTACAGGTTTTTGTGGACGATGAGTTTTCGTTGCCTGATCACGAACCAAAACGAGCAACACCACTGACACACCGTTCTCAAACGCTGCGACAGCGAATGGAGGGAGTGGCTACGGAGGAGGAAATGCTTGCACAGGAACCGCTGAAGAATTTCACGGCGAGTGACAAAAAGACGCACATGCAGAAGCAGGGAACGAAAGTCAGGGCGGAAAAGATCTGCTATGATGTCAAACAGCTCACATCCGACACGGGGGAAGCAATTTCTTTTGAAGAAGTCAGAGCACAAGCATTCAAGCAGGCTGCGGACAGACGTCGCAAGCTTGACAGTCGAGCACTTCAAAGTGTGTCCATCAGCATGAACTCAGTTTCCAATGCAACCTCGTCAGCAGTCCTCTCGTCATCTACCCATGAAGTAAAGCCTGTAGAGCGGAAACCAACAACATTTCCTGTCACGTCCAGTGCAGACGGATCGAGCAAGCCAGTATCAACTCACCATGATGACAAAGAAGATATGACCATCAACACTCGTGTCGCATTGGAGGATATCAACAACATGTTCTGTAGCCCACCGAGACAGCCAAAACCTAGCGTTTGGGAAGTAAAGGAGGACGCCCCTGTAGAGCGGAAACTTCACTTCAGTGTGTTCGATGACTCTGTCGACAGTGTTGCGGTGAATGCGCAAAACCAGTCCTTGCGCCAAGATCCAAACGAGTCCATCCCAAAGCAGACATTTCATCAGATTTTCAGTGATGACGTTCCCGGCGAGCATCAGGCAGAAAAGATGGCATGGAGCCAGAAAAGGAAACCTCTTGGAGCCCGTGATGATTTGGTACGCCGCGGACGTCTAACGAACAAGGACGTTCTCCTGCAAGCCGAAAAGGATTCTGCCACGAACAAGTCCGCGGAAAGGTAGAGAGGAGCCCATCTTTCTCGAACTGGCATTTTTATTTTATCAGGAACACGGCTGCCATTTTGTTCGAGCCTACTCATCGAACAGTATATGCCTTAGCCGCTGGATTCAAGGTCCCGCCAAGAACTTAGCACAAGAGGAGCCACCGAGGTATAGTCAGCACCTCATCTCGTTGGTCTTCTAACTTACTGTCGTGTGATCCCGCAATTGATAATACACAACACTGTGTTGCAACCTTGAAATTGAGAGTCGACTAATAATGTAACCCCAAGAAACAGGGTTCACACTTCGATGATGATCAAGCATTCCAGCAATGTGTCAACTCCAGCTCTCGAGCTGGACCCGTACACATTCGAAAACCGAAAAACTCTAATCCTCGACCGACGAGTTGACTGGTATTTGTGCTCGCGGCCTGATGCTGTCAAACTCCATTCGCAGAAATTGCCGCGGCTTCCGTGCAACAACCTGGCGAAGCGGAAGCTAAAAAAGCCGATCGTTATCAAGGTCAGCTCTACGCTAACTCTTCAGCTTGTCGGAATACTTGGGGCAGGATCGTTTGCGCATGTGTTTTCAGCGGATATTTCTGACACTGGTAGCGACACAACCGGCAGCAAGGCTGTGAAGGTTCGGCCATTTGAATCCAGCTTCCGGTACTGCGTCTAACGTTGCAACGCTCCTCAGTTTGAAAAGGAACGCCATAATCTTGCTTGGGAATTCTACATCACGAACAAGATCAGGAAAAAAATGAGGGTTGAAAACGGACTCACAGACGAGGAGATTCCTGTACCAAAGTTTGTCGGGCTCAATTTGTTCCCAGTACGCAATTGTGTTATCGTGAGAACTATCTGGTGATCTAACGTTTTGGTTTACTGTTTTCCTTTGGAAGAATGGAGCGTTGCTTGTCATGGAAAAGGGCTACCTGGGCACGCTGTTCGATGTCCTCAACTGCTACAAACAGGTACTCTACCCCCGCTCTCTATTCTCCGGGTCCTTGAGCACAGTTGACGCCTTCATCGTTTTCTTTTCAGGCGAGTGTCACCTTTCCTGAAGTCCTGGCAGTGTACTATGGAATCAAGATGCTTCGTTGTATTGAGCTGCTTCACCAGGCACAGGTCCTCCACGGTGACATCAAACCAGACAATTGGTTGATCGCACCTGGACACCCTTCGACGGAACTGGTGATAAATCATCAAGAGCCCCATAACGACAAAGATTTTCAAGCAGGCGATCTCTACCTGATCGACTACGGAAGATCCATTGATCTTACTCTTTACCCGGAGATGACTACTTTCAGAGGCAACTGCCATGTGAAAGGCTTTCAATGTGTTGAGATGTTAACGCAGCGACCGTGGACGAAGCAGATCGACACATTTGCCTTGTGCGGGACGATGCACTGCATGCTCTTCGGGGAGTACATGGAAGTCAAGCCGCGTCGAAACTCCAAGGGGACGACACACTGGGGGATCGTCAAACCATTCCGGCGCTACTGGCAAGTCGACATGTGGAAGGACGTTTTCCACGCGTTGCTAAACGTAACTAGCTGCTGGGAACAACCGTCTCTGCCTGATCTTCGGCGGCGCCTAGAAAACTACTTCGCATCGGACCCAAGCCGTCAACAGGTATACGTCTCCCTATTCCTATTTGCATTACTGGTGGATAACGAATTGTTCTGACAAACTTCCACCAACAGGAGCTCTTTAAACAGCTCAACCGACAGGATAGGTTTCTCAGGAAATCAACCGTTTAGTTTGTTTCGTCATTGAAGTTGAAGTCGATTGCCGTACACAGTTTTAAAATGATCGAGCGAGGTCAACTCAAGCTCTAGCTCTATGAAACGTGCCTTGCCGGGTCCAAATGTCGAGTAGGTACAAAGCTCTGCAGCCTTTTAGCATCACGGTCGCATCCTTGACAAACCAGAGCTGGGAGGGGATCGGCGCAGGTGACCCGCGTCCACAGAAGCTGCTTGATAGGTAGCACGAAGTCCTCGCACAAAACAACAAGAAACACACAAGATAGTTACCCGTGATCAGCAAGCAAAAGTCAATCCTGTGTATTCCTACGGGTTAGTCCCTCTGCATTGCCTCTGCATTGGTTGCTGCCGCGGAGCAGCAAACATCCTGTGGCATATCACGGCTTACAAACGGCGGGCGTACCTGCAGTCCTTCATAATCCCTCGGTCGTTACGCTCAACGCTCAGCAGTTAGTTCTCTACTGCGGTGGATTGCCATACGGCGGATATTGGTATTGATCTGCCCCATCAGCTCCAGGTGCACCACCAGCGCCACCGGGAGGGGCTGCATAATGCCCATACGCCTGGTAATCAGCACCCTGGGCACTTTGTTGCCCATAGCCCTGAGCAGTTTGGTCCCATGACCCGTAATACGAATTATACCCACCATTCCATCCTTGTTGCGCCGCTCCCCACTCTTGGCCCTGCGCTTGGTAATCATACCCACCCGCTGGTGCGACTGGAGGCGGGAATGCCGTTGCAGGAGTCGAGCCCACCGCAGGCACACCAGACGGTTGCACGCCTGGTGCACCTGCAGTGCCGGGTGCACCAACCGACTGCTGCATCATCCAAGGTTGTGCTGACCCAGCCGAAGATGTCTTTACCGGTTGCAACCATGGAGCAGAAGCAGCAGACGTCGTTGATGGTTGACTTACTGACGCGGGAACCTTTTCCTTCATTGCAGGTGCTTCACCTAGTTGTTGCATGAACGATTGATATTCCTTGTCGATGGCAGCATTTTCCTCAGCAGACTTTCCCTTCTGAGTACAGTCGCGAGTCGGGTGACTAGAATCACCACAAATGGCGCACTTAACGTTAACTGCCTTGAAGGTGCCTGGAATCCCGGTTACAATAAACATATTAGATGAGCGTATCCAACCTGCGCAATTATATCACGTGTGAATAACAGCAAGGTACGTACGGTGAGCGTCTCGGTTGGGGCATTCCCATTGTCGGTGACCTTTTTCGCCACAAATATGGCAGTAGTCGTCGTCTCGGAGAGTACCGTTGATGAGAGCCAATTCACGCAGCTGCTTTTGTTTGTGCGAGTTCTTGGTGTCGTCTACCGGCACCAGTAGACTCTGCACCTCCTTCGCTGCCCTTTCAAGGTTCTCCTCGTTATCGCCTGTGATAAGCACGTGCAAATCATCGTTCTCATCGGCATTCATCTTTTTGCCTTTGCTGCCCTCTTTCACGGAGCCCTTGCCGCGGATAGCGATCTTGCAGTTCGTCTCCTGCTCCATACGCTTCTGGGTGTTGCCGCGCGGTCCGATAATCAGGCCGATGAAGTTATACCCCGGGAAATCTTTGATAGGAATGTAGATCTTGCGGTTCAGTTTCTGACGCGTGTAGTCCGCTGGCGGGCGGAACAGCGGGTTGGCCTTCACAAGCTGGTCGATAGTCTCACACCTGCGTTTCTCCAGCGCCGCCCTCATGCGCACCTCGCGCGTATTGGTACGTTTTCCGTTCGAGTCATACTGCGGAGGAGGCGACGGCGATCGGTTCGGGTCCTTCTCGATCAGCGCCGCGTCCATGGCCACCGTCTTCAGCTTCAGGTTGATGTTGTCCAGCTGTGAGCGCAGTACCACAGTCTGCTGCTGCTTCTGAGTGAGTAGCCCCGCCATCGTCGACGACGCACTTGGCGCAGGAGCCCAACGCGATTTTTTCCGCCTCTTCTCTCCATTGCCATCGTCAGCAGGCTCCACCGGGTCTCCCCATCGACTCTTGCGGCGCTTCTTGGGTTTCTCGTCAAACGCCTGCGGGGCGTTTCCCTTCTTCACAGTAGTCGTGCCTCCTTGCTTCTCCTTGTCAGCTGGTTCCTCCCCTTTCTTCTCTGACGGCTCCACGTCCTCCCCGTGCTCCGTGAACTTGATGTAGGCCTTGAGCACCTCCCGGTACGGCTCCCACGTCTTCAACTCCTGCCAGAAGAGCGGGAACGTGCCGTACTTGGTCTACAGCAACAAAGTAACATTAGCATCCTGCACAAAGTTCACAGGTCGCTAACGCGAATATCCAGCGCTAGGACCCCACCTCGAGCTGTGGCCGCTGCCTGAACCACTGCTTCATGGGGTGGTGGTAGCTCTTCATCATGGCCTCCTTCTCCTGCTGCTCCTCGTAGTGGTACTCGTCCTGGGGTTTCTCCCCGTCCACCGTCGCCATGAAGGCCGCGAAGCCGCCCGCGTCCGCCATCCGGCCGTTATTCGTGTAGCAACTGAAGAAGTGTGTACGCCACACCAGAGCAGGACTTCGGTGCCTTGTCGTGTACCTTCGTGCCACCGAAGATTGTCATTGGCGCTCAAAGGTGCTCTTCCCCTGCTACGACCATGGCGGCGGCGCAAGAGGACGTGCTCAGGGCGCTGCTGGACGCGGCTGTGCTGCGGCCCTCGCAACTCGTCTTCATCCAGTCCTACCAGCACGAGACCATCGAGAAGGCCAAGAGCGGCGAGCTGTCGCTCAAGCGCCTGGCAGGCTACACTCTGGCCGAAGCCTACCGCTCGCAGTACCGCGCGTCGGAGCGCCACCTGCGCGCGCTGCTAGCCGAGGCGTGCGCCGAGCTACCGTCATTCCCGGAGATCTTCACGCACGTGCTGCGCGCCAAGGCGCCGGCGCTCGTGGCGTCTTTCGCGGGCGCGCGCGTCATCGCGCTGCGGCTCTCCTGCGTCGTGCTGGACGCCGCGCTGTCCTCCGAGACGCACGCAGACGCCGTGTGGATTGCCGAGCTGCTCGCGACCCAGAGCCGCCTGCTGGAGGCCACGATCCTCGACGCCGAGCGAAGCCAGCAGCAGACGCGCGCCGCGGTGCAAAAGCTGCTCAAGAAACACGGCAAGATGTTGCTACAGCGCTACGTGGACATTGTCGCGGCCGCGGCGCCCGAGGAGCAACACTACCAGCTGTGGCTCGTGCTGAGCGCCAGCGAACTGCTGGAACAAGACGCGCGCGAGATGCTGTGGGCCAGATACGCCTTCTGGGCCTTCGAGAGCAAAACGCGCACCTTTGCGCCCTTGCAGAAAGGTGATGCACGGCTCAAGAGTATTAGCTACGAGCAGTTCGAGACTATTATGATGCCGCCTGTGGCCAAGATGCTCAAGAAGGCGCCCGACACGGTGCTGGAAGCCGTGGGGGCGCTCGTGCACGCGGCGCCGCTGGACTTTGGTCGGTATCTGGGTGACGTGTTCCAGTCGGTGCTGATTACGAAGCTGCGCGCGCCCAAGGACGACGTGCGGTCGCTTGCGGTGGCGTTGAGTGGCGCGTTGGCGCGCTCGTTCCGCCAGAGCGAACACATGCAGCAGTTTGTGACGGCAATGGGCGCCTTGTTGGATGGGAAGCACGGCATTCTCGCGCAGTTTTACCAGCGTGAGGTCGCGTTCGCTGTGCTTAACGACGCTGCCGATGCAGCGACGGCCCAGCTGGATGCCTCTGAAGTGAAGGAGATTGCCTCCATTGCTATCGCGTCCCTGCTCAAGGTTGTGGGCAAGGAGGCACATGAACAGACACGTCACCTTGGACTGCTAGCGCTAGGCAAGTGGCTTGTTCTTGCTGGCACGGACGAGCTTGACTCGGCTACAGTGACTGGTCTGAAAACGGGATTCAAGAACAAACCCGAGCCTGTCGTGGCTGGCTACCTCCGTGCTCTGGCAGTGCTGTGCCGCTCCAGAGCCACGGCTGCTATCCCCTTTGCTGATGAGGTTGTCGCTGTGATTAAGGACTCAAAAAAGAAGCCCAATGTGGTTCACCTCGACGGTGTGCTAGCTATTGCCGTGGCAGGTGCGACTGCATCGGAAAGTAGTGCAATGGATGCTCGTATGGCGCAGGAAGGTGTGGCGGAGCTGCTGCTGAGCTCTACGTCTTTCATTGGACACAGCGTGAAGACGCTGCTGAGCACCGTGGCGAGTACTTCTCGACAAGGTTCCGTGCCGGAGTCGCCTGAAGTCTCGGCGCTAGCTGCGCTCTCCCGCGCTCTGGTGTGGGTTTTGGCGTCACAGCAGGCAGATGGCAATGAGGCTTACTTGCTGTTGGTGGAGCTGCTCTGCTCAAGCAGTCTCACCGTTCGTCAAAGTGCCGAGCGTGCCGTGGAGACCATGTATCTTTCGTCTTTGGACCACTGCTCTGGGCTCGTAACAGCGCTTGAGAAGAAGATTGACGCTCTCGCTTCGGAGGAGGAGGCACTTATCCCGCCTGCTGGTGTGCTTCGTCGTGCGCTCCGTGTTCTTGTTCCGGCTACTATCAGCGAGGCCGATGACACGAAGGTACAGGCATTTGCACCCGCCCTTTTCCTAGCGCACCACCCGTTCCTCGTATCAGGCAAGAAGGCTGAGGCGTTTGCGCGCGAGTGGCAATCTGTTCGTCGCCGTTTCTTGCCGCCCAGTACGGCTCCTACAAAGAGCGAGAATGACGATGAGGAGGAGAAACCCCCTAGTGATGCTGGTCTTGTTGACAACTTCATTGAAGAGCACGAGGAGGTCAAGACGGCAGTCGTTGAACTATTGGCTAAAGCTTCGACTGGCAAACTATACTCTACAAGTCCTCTGCAGCGGCTAGCTGCTCAACGAACTCTAGCAACCCTGCTGGACTTCGCTGGTAACGGTGAAGGCGAAGATTTAGCACTACATGATGTTATCGAGGAGCTGCTAGCTAAACGTCTTGACGATGAAGAGATTGGCGCGCTTACTGATGAAGACGTCGCTGTCTGCCAGACCCCCTTTGATGAGCTGTACGAGCCTAAAATTGAGGGTGAGGAGGAAGATACCAGCGTCCGAAGCAAGCGTGGAGGACAGCGAGGCAATGAGGATGAGCAGTGGGAACAGGAATTGCGCGAGGAGTTGGAGCGTAAGAGGCGTGCTGAGCAGGGTCCTCAGAAGAAGGAGTACACGACGGAGCAAAAGGCGCAATTGAAACAGCAGCAGGAGGTGCGTCAAAAACTCCAGGAGACGCACCGCGTGGTGTCTGCTGTGCTGGAAGCCGTGAACATGCTGGCAGCCTCTCGACCAGATGAGCTGCACCCCACGCTGCCCTACCTGCTTCGTTCCATGCGCGTGCTTTTCACGTGCCCACTTTTCAAGACCGAGGCAACTGGTGCCTTGCTAGCTCTGGCTAAGGCCATCTGCCCAGAGCTGCTTCGTACGAACTACCAAGACGTTGCTAGCGCTCTGCGCATCGCTCTGGAATTGGACCAGCTCACCTCTGACAAGGCCAAGGCTGCCCGCATTACTGAAATGGAGACAGTGTTTTTGCGCCTGCTGGCGGAATTCATGGAGTACGTGTTTGGCTTCCAGTTTGAAACTGAAGCTGACTTCGACGTGGATGCGCCGTGCAACCTGATTCCCCCGCCAACGCTTCACCTGCTCTTCCCCGTATTGCGTGACTTGTTGCGCTTTGCGCCCGACCTGCGCCGGTGGGTTCTGCCTCTCTTTGCCGTTCATGCGCGCATGATTCCGGACGAGGAAGAGGAGGAAGTTGGCGATGTGGCATCGCAGAGACTGCTGCGCCGCGACATGCTGCAGCTATCTCTGCTGCTATTGTCCCAACAGGCAACGGGTAGTGCGCTGCCGATCACTAACCCGGACCTTGCACCTGGCAAGCTGCTGACTTCTCTATGCATGGGACCCGAACTCACTGCGAGTGAATGGGCTCCTTTGCTCGGCGAAGATGGCTTACTGTCTGAAGAGGCGAGCGCTCGCGGCGAGGTTCTGACTGCGCTGCTGAACGTTGTGCAGAGCGACGAGGATGGCGAAGAGTTCCGTTGCGCCAAGCCTAGCTCGTTGCTGATCAGCCGGTTGTATTGCTGCACCTTTGATGCAGAGGAAAAGAACCGTACTCTTGCCAAACAGGTTTGGGACGCCACTGAAGCTACGGTGACGCCGCTTTTCGCGGGCCCGCTGCTTGTGTTGCTTAACCACACTCATGCTAGCGTTCGCGAAAGCGCTTCTCTCGCACTTGCTGACGGCATGCGTCAGTTCCCGAAGTCTGTGACGCCGCTGCTGAACAACCTTAAGTCCCAGTTCTTGGGCAGTCAGCCGAAACCTATGGAGCGCAAGGACGAGTTTGGTATCCCAAGTGTTCGCCGCCCTGGCGCGCAGGCTACTGAACTGGATGAGGATGCTCGCACCATGTTCCCTCGCTTGGGTGTTGCGCTGTGTTTGGAGAAGGCGGCGGAGGTTGCAGGCCCTGACGCAATGTCCAGCACCAACACCATGACGTTGCTGACGTTCGTTATGGAGCATGGACTGGGTGATTCGAACGCGAAGGTGCGTTCGCAAATGCGCAAGACTGGCGTGCAGGCTGTGGCATCGCTTGGTGGAGGTGCGAACACGACGCCGCTGCTCGAGATGTTTGAGCATTTCCTCGAGTCCACAGCTCCACCGGATGCTTCTACGGCTCGAACCGCCGGGAAGAAGGCTAAGGCTGGAACCCACCTGGCTGCCCAGGAAGAGGATATGCTGGTGGAGCGAAAACAAGCTCTGTCCATCTATGATCATCAGCGTGAAGGTGTGGTGGTGTGCTTGGGTTCGCTGGCCAAGCACATGGCTCCGACTGATCCCAAGGTGTCTTCCATTGTGGACTCACTGATTGAAGCTCTCAGCATCCCCTCTGAATCCGTGCAGCGCTCGGTCGCTACGTGCTTGTCGCCGCTTATGGGTGCTGTCAAGGCCCGCAGTACGAGTATCCTGGATGATCTGCTGAAGCGTGTGGCTGAAGGTGAGACTTTCGGTGAGCGCATGGGTGCAGCTTACGGAGTTTCAGCTGTGGTCAAGGGTCTTGGTATCTCTGCTCTGAAACTCCACAACATCATTCCTCGTCTTGAGGAGTCGATGAAGACAGGTGGTGCCAACGCTCGCCAAGGCGCCATGCTTGTGTTTGAGTGCATGAGCCAGCGTCTCGGGTTGCTGTTTGAACCTTACATTATTGTGATCCTGCCTGTCATGCTCAAGTGCTCGGCCGACGCTAGCCCGCAAGTGCGTGAGGCGGCTAGCCACACTGCGAAGGGCATCATGGCTAACTTGTCGGCTCATGGTGTGAAGCTGGTGCTGCCGTCCCTCCTTGGTGCACTTGAAGAAAGCGCTTGGCGTACAAAGCAGTCAGGGATTCAGATCTTGGGTTCGATGGCATACTGTGCGCCGCGACAGCTGGGCTCGTGTCTGCCTCAGGTGGTACCCAAGCTGATGGCAGCGCTGACTGACTCGCACCCCAAGGTTCGCGAGGCTGGTAAGAGCGCTTTGCGCGATGTGGGTTCTGTGGTACGTAACCCTGAAATTGCTACGATCTCCAAGGTGTTGCTTGATGCTCTTGAGGACCCGAACACCCACACGGCTGAGGCTCTTCAGCAGCTGCAGTCTACGTCGTTCCAGCACTCGATTGATGCTCCGTCGCTGGCACTTGTGATGCCGATCATTACGCGTGGTCTGAAGGACCGCGCTGGTGATGCTAAGAAGAAGGCCGCCCTTATTGTTGGCAGCATGTGCTCCATGATTAACGACGCCAAGGATCTGGTGCCTTACATGGAAACGGTACTGCCTAGTCTGAAGACGCAGCTCGTGGACCCGATTCCTGAGGTTCGTGCTGTGGCTGCAAAGGCTCTGGGTAAGCTGGTCAAGGGTCTTGGCGAGCGTCACTTCGCTGATATGCTGACATGGCTGCTTGAGGCCATGAAGGACGACGAAGTCGGTCCTGTGGAGCGCTCTGGTGCTGCTCAAGGTTTGTGCGAAGTTGTGGTTGCTCTTGGCCTTGAGCGCGTGGAGCACGTCATGAGGGATGATATCCTGCCGCTGGCTCGCCATCCGAAGTACTCTGTGCGTGAGGGTGTGCTGTGGGTTATGGCTTTCTTGCCGCCTGCCCTTGGCAAGCAGTTCTCTATGTTCCTTCGTGAAGCATTGCCCATTGTTGTGGCGGGTCTCAGCGACGAAGCGGAGTCTGTACGCGACGTGGCCATGCACTCGGGTCATGTCGTGGTGAATGCACACGCACTCACGCACACGCGCGATCTACTGCCGAGTCTGGAGGCTGGCCTCTTCGACGATAGCTGGCGTATTCGCCAGAGTTCTGTCATGCTGCTGGGCGATCTCATGTACCGTATCAGTGGCACGCGCGCTGTTGCCGTTGCTAGCGAAGACAATGATGACGATGAGGACGAGGCTTCTGGCAGCGCTGCGGGTGACCGGGCCATCATTAAGTTGCTGGGCATGCAGCGCCGCAATGCCATCTTGGCGTCGCTGTACATGATCCGTTCGGATACTTCGGCTGTGGTGCGCCAGAGCGCCCTGCAGGTCTGGAAGAGTGTGGTTGCTAACACTCCCAAGACCCTGCGCCAGATTCTGGAGGCACTCATGAACGCCATTGTGTCAGCGTTGTCCGGTGACAACATGGAGAAGCAAACCATGGCTGGTCGCACTCTTGGTGAAATTGTGCGCAAGCTGGGTGAACACGTACTTCCCGAGGTTGTGCCCATTCTACGTGCTGGTTTATCGCCGTCACTTCCTACTGGTCGGCGACAGGGTGCTTGCGTCGGTTTGGCCGAAGTTATTGACTGTTGCACGAAGAAGCAGATCGAAGATTACGTTGACACGCTCGTTGACGCCGTCCTGGATGGTGTCTGCGATGAGCTGGCTGAGGTTCGTGCCTCTGCTGCGCAAGCCTTTGATGTCCTGCACAAGGGTATTGGTTATCGTGCAATCGATGAAACGGTACCGATGCTTCTCGAGCGTATTCGCTCTTCTCCGTCGGCCGAGCAGCAGGAGCGTGCGCTTCTTGGACTGCAAGAGATTCTGCGCGTGAAGTCGCGCGAGGTTCTCCCGTATTTGATCCCGCGTCTGTTGGTGACACCGGTGACTGCGTCGGCGTCTCGTGCTGTATCGCGCGTGGCCCAAGCTACGGGTGCCGTCATTCACTTCCAAGTGGAACGTATTTTCGCCACGTTCTTCGCGCAATATGTTGAGCTGCTGGAAGATTCCAGCTCGGATGCTGCGAAGATCGAACTGGCCGAGGAAATCAAGCGAGCGCTGCGTGACGTGGTGCTGGGTGTGGAGGCACCTGGTGTACATTGGCTGGCTATCGAACTTTGCAAGTATTGCGAAAGTGAGAGCGCGTTGGATCGTGCGTTGGCGTTCGAGCTTGTGGGAGACTTCTGCTCGAACGCGACGGTGCCGTACGACGACCAGGCGCCATTGTATCTCAAGCAGATTGTGCTGCATCTTAACGACCAACAGGATTCGGTGGTGCGCGCGGCCTCGGCGGCTCTGAAGGGCATGAACGTGACTACGAAGCCGGAGCAGTTTGCGCAGCACTTGGACTTCATTCGCCAGTCTATCAATTCGATGGTCAGCGACGCGCGTCACCGCAAGGGCGGCGTGGGGGATGGCGAATATCTACTACCGGGCCTGTCCATTCCGAAGGGTCTGGAGCCGTTCTTACCGAGCTACCAGTGGGCTCTGATGAACGGATCGCCAGAGCTGCGCCAGAGCGCGGCTGCTGGTCTTGGCGAGCTTGTGGAGCTGAGCAGTGCTCCTGCTCTTCGTCCGTACCTGATCAAGCTTACGGGCCCACTTATTCGTATTGCTGGCGATCGTTTCCCAGGTCATGTGAAGGCTGCCATTCTCCAGACTCTGGAGATCATTCTTGCGAAGGGTGGCGTGGCACTGAAACCATTCCTGCCCCAGCTGCAGACTACCTTCGTCAAGGCACTGAACGATACGGCTGTGGACGTGCGCGCGCGTGGCGCCTCAGCGTTGAGCCTGCTCGTTACGCTTAGCCCGCGCGTGGAGCCTCTCCTTGCAGAGCTCACGGAGCGCTTGCGCACCACGACTGGCGGAGTGCGTGAGGCTAACCTTGAGGCTGTTGCCTCGGTGGTGGAGCGTGTTGGCGACAAGCTGTCGGCTGCTGGACGCAGTACTTTGGAGAGTGCCCTCGAGGAGATGCTCGAGTCGAGTGAAGATGCGCTGCGCGACGGCGCCTGCAAGTGCCTGGCGTCCTGCGTGGCTTCTACCGCGAGCAACGACTTGGAAGCGGCACAGAAGCAACTGCTGGAGTACAGCTTGGCCAACTTGTCAGAAGACGACCTGCAGGCGCTGCCATGGCAACGCCGCCAGAGCGCGACTGTGTTCACAGCGTTGGTGCTTCACAAGCATTCGGCACTGCTGACCGCGGATGTGACGGTCCAGTTGACTGCCGCACTTGTTGCTTTGGCACAGGATGAGCAGACTGCCGTGTGCAACCATGCTCTTCAGGCTCTTGGTGCTGTGGTGAAACGCCAGGAGCGCGTGGAAGATGTTGCCGCTCTAGTGCCTGTGCTCGTGGAGGGTGTGGCGCATAAGAACAAGGACGTGATCCGTGGCGCGCTACGCGTGGTGAAGGTGGCTGCTAAGCGTTCGCCGGAGCAAACGCGCGAGCACCTCGCCGCGCTGGTGCCCGGTATCTTCCAGCTTATCAAGAGCAACAACATGGCCGTGAAGCTGCCGGCTGAGCGTACACTTGTGTACCTGCTCGAGGTGCACTCGCGCCCTGAGACGCAGGCGGAGTACCTGCGCACTGGTGCTGCCGATGCCAAGATCATTGGCGAGTACTCGCGCCGTGTGTTGAGCAAGCTGAAGGCTGATAGTGGCGACGAGAGCGACTAAGAAAAATCGAGTACATGTAGCTACTTAGAAGGTGGATTGCAGAGCCGTGTGTAGTTTTGCTGCGCTTAGACAATAACGACGTTTGACAAATGCACGGGATAACATTTGATCGATAAATAAGCATTCTCTCTGTCTAGGCTATCAACGTTCGGCAACACCGCCCACTGGTCTTACACACTTGGAAACTGGCGATACCGAAAGTCGTGTCCAACTGCTTGCACCGCCATTCCAGGGTCAATAACAAGTCAACGAGTCAGTGGAACGGTGGCCGACTCAAGATCATGCGCCGGTGTGCTAGTCGTTGTCGCGGCGGTCGCTGCAGATCCTCGTCGACGACCACGGCGTGGTGGCTGGTGATAGCGCGTGCCTAAAGTATGCTGTTCATTTGGTACTGCACATATACCCGGCTGCAGAGTTCAAATAGCAAAATATGTGAGTCCAAGAAACATTTTTCGAAAGAGCAGAAAAAAATACCCAGCGCCAGCGCACGGCCATGGAGATTGCCACCGCATACGCGATCACAGTAGCAGCTATCGTGATGCTGAAGCAGTCGCCGTTGTCAAAGCGCAGGTAGAACCTCTGCCACAGAAACAGCGCGGCCGTGCCTAGCACGCCTGCATCAAAACAACATTTTAGTATAACCCAGCCTCCTTCATCTAATTACTGCCCGTACCAGTGCCGAACAGCAACATTCCAGGCAGCATGCCGGCCCAAAAGACCATCTCCCTCGACGGGTTGCCGAGCTGCAGATACACCGCCACCAGCGCACTCAGCAGCGCAGAACTGAGTCCCACCGCTAGGATCCATACCATCAGGTCTGGTACCCGCTCCCCACTTGTGTGTTTGTGACACAGTACCGCTCCGTCCTGCATGTCCACGACCGTCACGGTCCGATTGGTCCCGGGGCTGGGAATGGGAAAGCACCACCACCCTTTAGTAAATACTAGTTAAATAATAATATATTTTTCCCCGTACATGCTCATCGTGAACGAGTCGTCAGCGCAGAATTCCTGCCACGACTTGGAGTCGGTGGACCCCTCGCCCACAACGTAGACGCTCTTGAGAGACGCGTGTACGTCCGGGTCGTCGCTGAACTCGAGCCAATGGCGGCGCAGCAGCGCGAAGAACAGCAGCGTGCACACGGCCATACACAACAGGATCTGGTTGGCGTTCGGCAGGCCAAACTGCCGGTGGTGGCGGCGCCGCATACCCGAAGCGAGGTCTCAATTGGTAAGTGACGTCGCTGGAATGAAAGTTATGGGAATAGCCCTAAACGCGATAATTAAAAGATGTGTAATCCGTAGGTAAATGTCGTTTAGACTTGTTTTGGTATGTAAAGCATGTCACATAGGAGACTAAAACGAGGATTAATTTGGAGTATCCGGACCAACTTGGAAACAGTGTCCTCAAGTGCAGTTCATGTGCTTCGACGTCCAATTTATTCGACGCGGCTGAACTCCGTGGTGTTGGTGCTCGGGCGGTAAAACACGAACGAGAAGTCTGCATGGAACGGACCCGGGTGGAAGACGCCCACGGACGAGTAGCCGAGCTGGTACTGCTCGGTCGAGTCTCCGAGGATAAGCACGTCCGGGGTTGGGAAGAGCTGCAGTGACGAGTCGAAGTCCCAGTTGATCGGGTTCGCCATTAGCGGCAGCGGACACAAATGCGCTTGGTCGATGATCGTCTTGGCCAACTGGAAACACGCACCACAAGGCAGCAACAATGTCAACGACTGCACGAAGAACACTTTCAATCACGCAAACATCGTACATGCTTGGAGATATCCGTTTGGGACACGGACTGGCCGGCCTCATCACTTTCATCCATGCCCACTTCCTCCTGCTCACTCGGCATTGGCGGCAGAATGGCATGTCGCTGCATCTTTTGCTGGAGGTCATCGCGGAAGATGACAATGTCTTGCGTGTAGTAGCGGATTCGACACGGGTTGGTGCTGCACATTACATTTGGCACCTTTCGCATGAGCTCGCGTGTGCACAGATCAGGAAGCTGCCCACAACTCCAAAAGTTAGCATTCGTTAACGATTGATAGAAAAGTTTGCTGTGCGTACCGGGTGGCGCGGGAAGGCGCGAGACGAGCCCGGGTCGTTAGGCCCAGGCACCAGGACGAAGCGCGAGTTCTCTGCGATTCCAGGGTACTTCAGGATGAGGTTTCCCAGGTCCTCCAAATATTCCCGCAGGTCTTGCAACGAGTTGGACCCGGCACCTCCACCGATAGATGTGGACATGAAATCACCCATTAGAATGAACAACGTCGGCTGAACGCTTTCGAGTCCCTGGAAAAGTTCGTCCAGGTTGCTCATAACCTGTGGGTCGTCCAGGTGCACATCCGACAGCACGATGAATGTAGCATGGTGGTCGCTAGCTTCTAATGTTCGGATCTGCTCGCGCTGTTGAGCCGATACCTCCACACCAAGAGGGTCAATGCCACCCAGGACCTCTAAAGACGCCTCCTTTGTCTCTGGCGGTGGGAACCCCATTGACTAAACACAAATCATTCAGCATCATGCCCTTGCAACAGCTTTCAGCAGCAACATTCTTACCTGGACATGAAGCACGTCATCGATTACTTCTCCTTCCACCAACACCACGCAGTTGATTGTGAAGAGGCCGTCAGTGTACACTGCATTCGTAAGATCGATAATAATCCGCGACGTGAAGTCTTCCAGGTACATCCTATTGCGCTCATCCTGACCCAGCATGCCAATCACGCGTCGCAAACCCGTCATACCCAGCAGCGACTCAATCCGCGATAGCTACACAACACCAACCAACCAATCTCTCAATCCTCGCCATACCGCAACTTTTCCAGCACAAATAAACTCTACCTCCATGTACTCTGTGGTGTTGGCTAAAGCAGCCGACGGGGGTGCAAAAAGTCGATTCCGCTTGACACGGAGATCCACCGACATGAACCGATCTCTCAGCAGCTGAATCCGCGACTCTGGACCCGCATGGAGTCGACGGTGGGCGTCTGCTTTCAGCTCGTACGAGTTGTTGTGCGTGTTGAAATGCAGCCTCGGCGTGTCGAACGCCCCGAACACCTGGATCTGCTCAAAGTCGTTCTCAGCCGAGACGGCCAAGAGCGTGTCCAGGGCGCTCTCCAGAGCCCCCAGCGTCACCACAGACGTCGTCACTAAACAACACAAAACATCAAATTTTGTCATCTGCAGTGTTTTAGAGGGCCCTTCAGACTGAAAACGCACTCTTGCTGCGGTCGATGTTGTTCTTGATGGCGTAAATGACATCCTCCAGCTGTAGGGACGACTCACTGCGCGTGGAAGACGATATGTTGAGCGTTAAATAAAAGAACGAGTGGATGTCTTCAATGTATTGGTTGGACGCTGCTACTGAGCGGTTGGTGATGGAAATTAGATGAGCAAACGTGCAAGACGAATACGCACTTGGTAAGCTCATCGGTGAGTCGTCGCAGCGCGTCGGCATGCAGCGACAGCCCCTGTAACTTGCACGAGCGCAAAACCCGCTTGGATGCCATAATTTTGAGTGGAAACGGCGCCAAAATGAGGATGTACTGAAGTGGTACAGTGTGCCATACATGGATACAGCATGTGCGTTGAAGTTGCACTTGTATTAAGTCTATGCGGCCAGGACAGAGTTTCTAAGCACAAATCTGCTGACTCTGGCAGTCAAACGCTGGAAGCTTCCTCCAATTTGAACACGGGTCATCGACTAGTAGGTCTGATTGCCGCCTTGGCCTAGGCCCAGCACGTAGCTCATGGCCTGTGCGTCGCGCACGGCGGATGAGTCGCCCATGGCTGCAGACACCCGCGAGTAAGTGTTCCAGCACTGCGCGCTCTGCGGTCTCGCGCTCAGCCTACAGTGAAAATGCGACAGAGAACGGAAATATTAGGAGGGCGGGTAGATGAATAGCATAGCATTTTCTACATCGTCATACCTTTCGTTGAGGAGAAGCTTGGCGAGGCGCAGATCGGCGCACTTGCTAGCACTGCATCCCACAAGAGCACAGCACATTAGCGAACAAAGACAACGCTTGTTAGGACGGAGATATCCGTACCATTCGATGAGAAGCTGCTCCACAATATCTTGGTCTACGTCGGTCCCGCCCAGAAGGCCAAGCTTCCCACGCACTGGAAGCAACGTTTGGGTAGCGTCGTTGAATCGCGCCTAAACATTTTAGAATTCAAAACAAAGTTGGTGAGGCGTGCATTTCGGTAAACAGAACAGGATGCGAGCAAAAGCAGTGACTTCACAAACCTCAGCGTACGCTTGGAACCCCTTGCAAACACTGCTGTACACCTCCTCCTGCTCGTCTGACAGCACCATGGTTTGTAAGCATTTTCACGCATCTGGGTGATCACCATCCCAACAACAAAAGCAGAGAACAGTACCGGGGGAAGGTGAAAAGCTAAACTGGAACGGAGTGGTGCCAAGTGAGGCTTCCAAGCGGCCAGTATCGACGGCGGGATCGGCGATCAAGGGTTCCGGAGAAGGGGTAGCGCCGGACGGTACGCACGACAAGATGCTCTGCGTGAGTGAAAGGAAATCATTAGATGAGAGCAAGTGGTCAAGTCATAATCACCGCCACAGCAGGTACTTACGTATCGTAGCACGCTCGCAAGAGGGTGGAGACGGGTTTTTGACACTGCGCTTGTGTTTGAAGGCGCTTCTACAGCAGACCAGTTTTGGAGGAGGTACTCACCTAGCTCTGCATTGTCCTGGCCTGCAAAACGCAATCTCCAGTAGAGCTGCGTCGCGTCGCACAGCGTTGGCACTGCGTGAGGTGCACTGTCGGGCTGGTAAGGTAGGATATTCACCTCCAGCATCTTGTTGATGCGGTCATAGTTACCCAAATCCATCATGTACAATGCCCACTGAAAGTAAAGGTGACGCTCCAGTGGCCCTCCATTGTCAAAGCCTGCCTTGAACTGGTTCGCATAGCTCGCTCCATGGTTTGCGTTGCCACGCGCTTCTAGGACGTGCAGCATTGTGTGCACTACAGTAGCATCACAATATTCTGTGTCAGTCTGAAGCCAATTAAAGGCAAATCCGCCACCACTTACATGCCCAGCGATCGTTTCCATTCATGGATAGCGACTTCTCCGCCAGAGCTTCAGCGGCATCCAGTCGGCCAGCCGCTTGCATTCCATACGCCTGCATGGCCAGTAAATGGCTGTATGCAGTGTCATTAGGTGACCAAGAAGGCAAACGGCGCGTCACCGTAGCCAGCATGTTCTTGTAGTCACTGCAACAGCATCCACCCCGTCAATCCCCACGAATGCAACCTCGGTTCAGCATCAACTCTCCAGCTCACCCCAAGAACTTGTAAATATCATAGCAACAGCGCAGCGCCAGCAGGTCCGAGTGATCATGCAGCAAGATGGTCTCGTAGACCGCAGCAGCTTCGTGATGGCGGCCGTGCACCATCGCGTCCAGCGCCAGCACATGCATTTTCTCGCTCGTCGTCGTCTCCTCTGCAATTGCAAAACAGCCCAGCACTTTGAGTCTCTCCACCTCATTTCTAAATCTCTCTTGGCTCCCCACCTCCTTTAGCAATTGTTGCCGCCGCTTCCAGTCTGTCGGCAGCATCCAGCGCGTCCTGGTGCATGAGTGGGGCGAGGCATTGGCTGGCGCCCACCAGCACGTGGCCCATCAGAAACGGCGCGTCCTCCTCGGCCAGCAGCTGCTGCAGCATGAACTTGGGGTGCGAGTTCATGCTCACGTACTGCCGAACTCGGTTAGAAACACGGTTAGAAACGCCAGCAGTGCACAACCACGTACGTCCAGCAGCGCCAGGTCGTACGCCTGCTGCTTGCTCGTGGTGCGACTGAGTGACGTGTTGCGCGCCCCCTCGAACTCGCCGATGCCGAAGATCGATCCCAGCAACGACATGGCGCGCGTCGAGCGGCCGCGCAGCAGCGGAACTCCTCCGCGCCTCAGCATCCTGCGAGTAAAAAGAAGTAGTATGGCGCTGTCATTTCGGTCCATTGCATCGAAATGATGGCACCCGATGTAAAAAGGCATGAAAGTTTCCTTTTTCATATCACTTTCTGACATCCTACATTGTACACGTCTCCAATGCTCTATGCAGAAGAAGGAGGTGCACTCACTTCAAGTCCGATGACGAACGGAAGGAGGAGGACGCTTTGTACTAGTAGTATGACGGTATCGTGGCAAACAGTTTTTTTCACCCTTGCATTTTCATTTAATGACTGCATTTCAGTTTTCAGGACGCTACAAACCACACTTTTCCACAACTACGGGCGCTTTCTTTCGCGCCGATCACTTTAACATTGAACACGTCAGATGGACAGACTGGACGGACATCTTCACATCATGTGCATGTTGGACCAGGACTGCATGTCGCCGTGGGAGTCGCTGCCTTGACTGATGGGCGCGGCAGTACCGGTGTTCGTCTCGGAAGCAGACATGTTCTCCAGAAGGTCGTCCCAAGGAGCTGCGTGGCCTGCGCCACCGCCGGCGTGATATGCTTCCCCGGCTCGTGGATAGACTGACGCGGTGATTCCACTTCTCTCGTGGTCGTGGCTGGCGAGGCCCGGCAGCATCTGCTGCTGCTGTTGGTGCTGCATCACGTTGGCAAATCCCATGGCTGATTTTTCTGTCTTGACGTCCGAGTACGGCACGCTTGACGGACGCAGGAACGGCTCGGGCTGATATTGCTGGTGCTGAGATTGGTGCTGGCTGTAATCAAATGGGCCTGTCGATGATGCTGGAGGCGAGAGACGTCCGTATTGTGGATACGCCGCAGATTGGTCCATCGGCAATCCGAAGCGACCGACCTCCACGTTCGCCTCGGGCGTGCGCATCTTCTTCGTAGGGCGCATTAGCTGCTCTGGCTGCTGTAACAAGGCTGGAATAGACGGTCCAGTTTCCTGCTGCCCCAGCACCGACGACGAATACACAGCCGCACCAGTGCTCCACGACGCCGACACATTCGCGTCGCTCGCCGTCACCGCAAGCACGGGCGGCATGGGCGCGATGCTGGCGGTGTTGGCCGGTGACGGGTGGTGGTTCCACGCCAGCAGCTCGTCGTACTGTCCGTTGCGGAGTAGCTGCATCGCGCGCTTGCGTTTCTTGGTATCCGAGACGTCGAGCCCCATCACGGGCTGCCCGATTAGCACCGAGAACTTCAGAAAGTTGTTGACCCAGAACTGCTGGACGGCCAAACGAAGGTGCTGCGTTTCCACGAGCGCGCCTTCGTCCGTATTGTTTTCGCGGCGGAACTGATCCACCAGCTCCTGTCTGAAAATCTGCTCCAGCCGAGACAACTCGCGCTGCCTCCGCGCGTGGTCCATTGGGTCGAACTGCATGGCCTTCTCGCCCTTGCCAGGCTTGGTCACTCGAAACGTCCTCTTGCCCAGAGCATTCTTCTGGAACTTTTTGGACAACCTCATGGTCGAACAATTGAGCATCTTGGCGAGCACCAGCCGAATGGGCGTGCCGTGCGCTAGAGGCAGCGCTTGTCGATCGAACTCGCGAAGAATGCCGTCGATGAATTTCTCCTCGGGTCGGGTCCACTTCCCGCTGCGTGGCTCGGGCTGCACCATCATGTTAATGCTCGGGGAGATGGCTACCTGGTCGAGCGGCACCGCGCAGGCCGGGCATGCGTCCAGTGGCCACACGTGAACACAGCGCGAGTGAAAGGTGTGATTACAGTTAGGAGATACGAGAACAGGGTCGGGGTATTGACAGACATCACACACGCGCTCCATGGGCATCGGAGGCTCTGTGTGAGTCTCCGGCGCGGCCTGGAGGCGGTAATCTGACTGCTGCTGATAGGCCGCGATGGGCTTGTGCTCCATCGGGGACTCGGCATACGGGAACTGGGAGATGGTGACGGGCGTGCGGCTCGGCTGGTAATACGTCTGCTGCGGTGTGTACTGCTGTGGCAGCGGCGACGGCTGGTAGTACGTCGGGGCCTCGAGCGTCGGCCGCATGCTCGGGATCGCAGCGCGGTCTCCGCCGATGCCGGCGTCATGCTGCTGCTGCTGCTGACTGTACTGCTGGCTGTACTCGTAGTCGTATTCGGGCTGGTGGTGGCCCCCTCCACTCGGCTGCATTCTTGAATTCTTGAAGACTGGCTCAAAGACTGGTGCTCGGGCCTCACAAATCATGAAACGCGGGGGGATCAAGCACTTTACACTCACTCACTAGACTCAGTCCGCCGAGGTGAGCGGAGCTTTCGAGTAGTAATGGATGAATTCGCAAGTGAGACTCAAGTCCTTGGCGAGAGGAGGGGGAGGAGCGCGGCTGGCTGGCTCAATTCGGCAGTATCAGGCGATACAGTACAGACACAGAACGAGAAGGTCCAGGACCAACTCCGTTTCTGTCTTGCCCTGCGCTTCCTTTCCCTTTCTGGCGTTGGCTCTCGGCAGTGGAGTTTCCTGTGCTGGCGGGGTTAAGGAGAAGCCGCACAATCGCGATCGAAGGCGTGGGCGATTTGCTGATGCCGCCGATTGTTATGCACGACGACGGCGCTCGGCGAAAGTGCGTCTTGTTGCTGTTTCCGCGAGACCCGGTGCTACCACGTCCCACTCGACAGCGGCTGTTGCAAAGTGGCTGTCCTCGCGGAAGCGCCCGTGTATGGGTCACGTGCGCTGACGAGCGCTGGGATCCCTTGTCAAAGGCCTTGGGCCCCGTTCGAAGACGGTGAGATGCCACGTTAGACGAGACGGGGCCGGGCGACTCCCCGGGTTGGTGCAGCTCTGCAGTGGTGCATTGAAGCGATGGGTAGCACCCGGTCGAACTCGATCAAGCGGGACGAAAAGGACTGGCACCGACCGCCTGCTGGCAGGCACGTATCCGCCAGCTCCATGGCCGCGATACATACCGACATCTAGGTTGAGAATTGGAGTCGCGACAGATGGGGAAAGTCCTGGACGGAGAACGTGAAGGAGGACAAAGGAGCACACAAATCGACTGGAGCAGCGCTCATTCCGTTGCTGGCAGCAACTTGAAGCCTATTTTAATAAATGTAGAGATCGAGGAGATGCAAAACCTGCAGTTTTTCCAAGCATAAGGAGAGATGCGCTACAGTACACGCTCCACCATCGCAAGTGGCGATTCGCCACGTGATCGAAACAAGGAATGGGGTGGTCACCGACTGATGGGTACACAGCACCACGCATGTGCTGCGCCTGACTGGTACATGTAGACTGACAAATTTCACGGTATCGGCCTGCATCCACCGAAAGCGACACACTGCGTG
Source organism: Phytophthora lateralis (assembly GCA_000500205.2). Taxonomy (NCBI): domain Eukaryota; phylum Oomycota; class Peronosporomycetes; order Peronosporales; family Peronosporaceae; genus Phytophthora; species Phytophthora lateralis. Next base: position 2,271 of record AWVV02005466.1, on the reverse strand, counting down.
CTCACAGGAGATGCATTGCCCGCAGAAACTTGCCAGGAATTTCGTTTGTGTCCACCCTGGCCTGGGATGGTATCCACCGAACGTCTGTAATCAATCCGATTTTGTATGGTCTTGTAAAACAGCTCGCCGCGCAGCACCGAGCCACGGCAACGTCCCGCAAAGGACCTGCAGTTTCGCTGCCTCTGAGCCACACAGGCGCCGCGGAGGCTCCCCATCTGCCCCATGCACGAGACGGAGCGATCGTCGTCGTCGCAACAAAGCAAAGCAAATAGTCGCCGCACTCGACCGCTGCTGTAGTCCCTGCAGTTGATACACCTCCGCTACATGAATGAGCTTTTCCTGTCACACGGAGCAGTGGCTGCGTTCAAACATTTTACTTGAGCTCGAGCCTCGAAATAACGCGTGGATTGTAGTGTACCTGTAGCTCAATCTATGGCGTTATCCGTTATTCCCCCTGTCCTAAGCAAAGTCGTTTGAACGTCAGTGTACATGTATTGGGGGTCACCTCAGTACCATCATGGTACTACCACGTATTGCATCTAATCCTATCTCAAACCCCGTAGATTGCAGTTCGCTCAGAGCAAGCAAGGGCGGCGCGACCCACATGGCGGCTAAAGTCGCTGTGATCACTTGATTGGTCCTCCACCCAACCTTTTCGCCCACAAATCCGAGCTTCCACTGCAACAGCTCCTCGATACGTCCCTTTCACAACGGAAAGTGCAAGTATCGCGAGCTGCGATTACAGTAGATTCGCCACACAATTCGAGTCGATCGCAAGGAAGGTTTCGTTTCGTTGCGCGTGCAAACACGAGCCTCTCTATTTTCGGTGTCCCAATTCGGTGCGTAAGCTGCACAGGTAAGCCATGGGAAGACGAGGGAGGCTCGCGTACTACGCGTAGCAGCGAGTCGCGCTCGCGTCGCCTTTACCATGCATGCTTGTACCGGTAGCTTCGTCGGCGATCGTCGTCCCCCATGGCAGCAGTGCCTGCGGCGGTCGAGTAAGGTAAATTATGAAGCCGCGCGTTGGTAGGTGTCTGCTGCGTCAACGAGTTGATGAATATCGCGGCAAGTTAATGTCGTTCGAGCTTCAAAGTTTGATGGCAGGCGATAATCGTTGAGCTTTGCCCACCGAAATGCCGGGTCGTTTAGCCAGGATTCTAACTTCAAGACTCGTGAAACACTTTTGACCGTTCATCGTACTTCTCATGAATGACATGAACATTAATTAAGGAAATTGATGACCCAAGTGTGGTAAGCTTGCTACGCCAAGAAGGTAGAAGGCGCGGCGTGCGTGGGGCACCAGTCTATCAGCGTGGGCCAGGCTGCAGCAAGCGCAAGTCGTGATTTGTGCAAGAGATACCCCGTTTGGCAGGTTTTGCAGCACGCAACCGACACTCACAGTAACGTTACAGTAATTTACTTCAAGAGAGAGGTTATTATAAACCCTGCTAAAAATTATGTACATGTATAATATTTATATTTAATTTTCTTTATCCATCTGTAGGGACCAATCAGAGCCCGACGAGTTGTCTATCTTTATTAGAGACGACATCCCCTCGTGACGGGGCATATGTGTGGTGCGGAGCAAGAAAACACAAATACACGATGCTGGCATCGTCATTGATATTAGGCACGCGTTACTGCATCCAACTGAAAAATCTGAGATTAGCCACTTGTGCCCAGCCACACCCAATCACGCCCAACCGATAAAGTCAGTTTGAAGCGTAAAGGTGCTGAGTTGTATAGCCGGATGATGTATATTTGCACTTAAGCGGGACGGCGCAATGTTCTGAGTCCAAGTCGACTATCTGAAGCAAAGTCATGTAGCAACATCACAATGTTACTTATGAACCAATTTGGTAGTTTCGAGATAATCGCCCATGAAGTTGACTGACCATTTTTCGTACGTAAGTGAAGTTGCGAGAAACGACGCCGTTTGGATTTTCAAAATTTTGCACGAGGTGTATCAGCGTATTCATTCGCGAACTAACCGTCAGCAATGCAGATCCAGCCCACACACACGTCTACCACCCCCCCTGCTGTTCCCCGGACGCTGGGCTCCTGTAATGGGCCTACTAAGACCCACCACTTTAGCTTACACGTGTTCGCACGTGTATGAGGAAGCGTAGGAGTGTTTAACTTAGATTAAGTATACTTGTATCCTCAAGTATAATTAAACCTGAATAATGGGACTAAACGATAGCTTTGGTATAAAATGAGAACTGAATTGATTGTTAACTGGGTTTCCTCCTAAAACTGATATCTATAATG
>AWVV02005462.1:0-19274 GCA_000500205.2 Phytophthora lateralis | reverse complement strand
CGGGATGCGTCCGACGTCAAGGCAGACGTCAACAAGTTTGGTATGGTAGTCTTCCACTGCAGTGATGGCGTCTTGGTAATCTGTTGGTAGCAGTTCGAGTAGCGGCTCCAGTTCACACTGCAGCTCAAGCTTTGGGATCTCGATCGGTAAGGAATGTTCTGTCTGGGACGACGCAAATCCACCGAAAACGAGGCACTCCAGACTGTGCGGCTGGTGATCAGCATTCGGGTCGAACCAAATCGCGCGGTGGCCTTCATTCGAGGCCGCATATTCCCATCGGGCTGTTGTCATTCCTGCAAATTGATTTCTAGATGACTGGACGCTGGATTCCGCGTAGCACTGCGCGTACAGTTTCGCCGTTTGAGCCAAAGCATTCTGCAGGCGCTTAGCCAGGGGGATATTTCTCCACTCCACGGAGTTCAAAGGCTGGATTCTCGACCTGAACGAGTGCATACTTTGGGCTAGATATGTTGCGGGTTTTGGAGAGCAATGTGTGGCGATCTGCAGTATATCCGCGTGCAGCGCAGAGTTGTCCACTGCACTCTCATATAGCAGCTGCAAGTCGACACAGTTCACGAGCTCGACGTCTTGCAACGCGTAACAATGAAACCATAACGCAACGTTGTGAACGTTGTGCATCACCTTGGTGATTGCAGAATCACTCAGCAACGTCTTTAGCCCTGCAATCAATCGAGTCTTGCTGAGTGACGCTAGCTGCAGCACTACTGCAGGTTCGTCGGGTGAAGAACTCGAGATGGCAATGGCGACCAATTGGTCAGGTTGGTTTTGGTTCCCGTCGGAGCGTTGTGTAGCAAACTGGAAGTGCACACCCACGACTGTTGTTTCGGGGGGTACAAACTTGCTGCTCGTCGTGCTCAGGATACTCTGCAGTTCAGGTTCTTTTGCAATTAGCTTGGCTCGCGGCATCTCCGGCGACTTCACGACAACAAGTTTCCGAGTCGGAGCTGAGGTCTGTGATTTTGGGGTCTTCGCTGTGGAAATCTTGGGAACGGAAGCGTCTCGCTTGGTCGTAGGGTGCCACATTTTTGGTCGTGGAGCGGTAGAAGACATACAGAGACCGAATTGGGAAATGCTGCGAACGCACGAATAGTTCATTCCAGTCAGAGAGTGACAGTTAGTCTCGGAACTTGATCAACCTTTAGGTTCCTGGCTGCCGATCGTCGCGTCCCATGCAAGTGTATCCCCTTCCATCGTCATTCCGAAATCTCCAGCAAATAGTCGAGAACAATGAATCGCTTCCTCTCTTTGGAATTTGACGACAAGCAAGAGTTCGCAGAGTGGGCGGCGGATAAGGCCCGCGCTAATTGCGTTCGCTTGGTGCTGTGCCACAGCGACGGGAAAGAATATCGAGATGAACTGCTCAAGTGTGCGGGTCGATGGCCAATCGCTCAGCTGAACAAAATCGACGACACTCACGCGGACAGCATTAGCAGCGCACTTGAGCACAACAGAGACGACCTGGCGGGTCGAATCTCGACTTTACGAACACAACTCACGTCGATTACCGACGCGTTATTCTCTGTGAACGGTCAAGCCAAACCGGGTAGACGCTTTACGGCGGTGCGGGCCCTGAGGGCGTTTGTGAATGAGCTGCAAGAAGAAGACGAAGAGCTGTGGTTAAAGATCGAGTCGCCGACGAGGTTTGCGCTGTCGTTTCCGCTGCGCAGGAAGCGGGAGATGCAGCAGTTGGTGCATTTACTGGGTCAGGACGTCAAAACGGTGTGGGGCGATGCCGTCGAGCGCGTGTTGTCGCTCATGCAGACAGTTCACCAGAACGCTACGTCCGACAAGTGCGGACTCGCGCCGATTCAAGATTCACACGAGAAGTCCCGCGATCGCGCGATATCAAAGGCCTTCCGAGCGCTGCTTCAGCATTGGAGCACCCTCAAGTCACCTCGTCAAGTAACCATCACCCCCTCCCAATGTGGTGGGCGGGTGGTCTGCCAAGTGGAAGAGACCGCGACAAGCCATTTGTCTCGAGAAAGACCGGATCTGGATGGTTCTGCGTTCGCAGCGCCTCGGGGCTTCTCCATATCGGAACGTTAGGTGGAGTCTCCTCCTAGTTCCCCCGTTGAACCTCGTCGATCGTGGACACTTTTCGACTTTGTGGATTCCGACGCGCTGTACTGAGCAGTGGTCACCACCATCTCCTGCCACGCCTCTGTTCTGCTCTGTGTGTCTCCTTTCCTGTCTGAAGAAGGTGGGAGGTTCTTGTCTAATGGGTATTTTTTAATACTCTTTTGTTTGCCTGTATTCTTCATTCCTGTATTTTTATGAAGACCATTTTCAAGTGTCTTGAGTATTTTTCAGCAAGTCTTTAGGCCATGAAGAGACACTTGCGTCCCAATCCATCCACGCAATGGCCAAACGCCACGCGCTCGACCTGCAAGTGCTCCACGATCGCCCCAGCTGCAAGAAATCAAAGCCGATCTCCACTCCACACGCCCCACGCCAACGCGTGAACAGGCTATCGCGTCACGAAATCTCGGATCGAAATTTCGTACTAGACGAGGAAGACGATGGTGAAAATCAAGTTAAGCGAGACAAGTCATCGCAGTCTTCGAGTTCGACCAGCAACCGACGAGGTTCACGTCTGCGCGGAGAGGAACTGTCACAGTTTGAGATCTGGTTGAAAGCTCCAATCGAAAACCCAGCCGTACCAGGTGCAGGAGCCGCCAAACGCGTCCCCGACGGAGATTTGCTCATGTTTCGAGACAAGCGAGTGCTCGCACAGCCGCCAATTTTTCCTCTAGAGGAGAAGACACGAACGAAAGTTCAACGGAATTTTGATCGTCGTCCGCGGTCGTCCGAAGAGAGTCCGCCTCGAAAGACTGTGGACTTGAAGGACAGTTTGGCTCGAGATGCCGCTGTGTCGCTTCCTCCGATCATGAGTCCGACCAACAAAGACAAAGTTGTGATGGAGCAGTTGCTGGCCGATTGCAAAGGGTACGTTAGAGACTGAGGCTATAGTTCAGGAAACAGGAGATAATTGATCGTGTTTTGTCTGGCAGGAAGGCTTTTGGTGAAGGTGCTGTGTCGGGATCTCCAAAGCTGCAAGATAACCAGCACTCTGGTCGAGTGGCGAATTCCAACGCTGGCTTGGATTTGGTTCTTCCTGACCAACTTTTCTACGAGCAGAATTCGTTTGACCCGTTGTCGAAGATCGACTTGAGTGACTGGGTTATGTTTTGCAGAGAGGATAGTTCAGTGCTTACTCAGATGGCCACGAAGCTCTCTCGACGTTGCACAGATCTTGATCTGAGTGGACTTGTGACGCTCACAAGGGCAAAAAGTACGTAATGACAGAATATGTGGCTGATCCTGCAACAATAGTACTCATCGCATGTGACTTTCGTAGATTTTGCAACACTGCTCGAAAACTGCTCGAAGCTCCATCGCCTGGCATTGACCAAGTTCGAGAACATACCGGTGAGTCCGTTCGTGCAGCTTTTGCTAGGTGATAACTACTCATCCGAGCCGTCTCTGTATGGGTCGAGGCTACACTTGCTGTAGAAAGCAGCTTTCCATGCCATAGCGCGTTGGTGTCCATCAGTGGACGAGTTATCCCTTGCAGAAAGTGATTCCGTGACGGATGATCTCGTCGGAGCAGTAGCAGAGTCTTTTACGCGGTTGACCAGCTTAAACTTGGACGGATGTGAGCATGCGACGGACTCGGGTGTACTGCAGCTGCTGAAAAGGATGAAGCGGCTCGAAAGGCTTCATATTGATCGCTGCATTTTCGTCTCGGATGCGGCTATGGTACCATTGGTGAAAGAACGCGGACCACAGTTGAAAACTCTCTCCGTTCGCCGTTGTCGCAAGGTCACCGACGCCACAATTAAGGAGCTTTTCTCGAACCAGCCTCGATCACTTGAAGAGCTGAACCTGAGCTACTGCGTGGATGTCACGGACGCGTCGTTTGAGTGTTTGTGTTCCGTGCCCAGCGTCTTCGGCAATCGTGCAGTCAGCCATTACCCGAGACTGGCAAAGCTTGATATCTCTGGGTGCACCTCGCTTACCAATTTGAGTTGTTCCTGGATAACTGCAGCGTGTCCACTGATTCAGCGTCTCAACGTTTCAGGTTGTATCGGACTCACTGACAAAGGCCTCCTCGCTTTGGCCGCGTTACTGAAGCTTCAAGAGGTTGATTTCTCTGACTGCAGGGGCTTTACTGATGCAGGATTTGAGAAGTTTTTCCGAACCGATGGCATCAACGCGGATTTGAGTAAATTGTCATCAAAAGTCCCTGCCTCGAACCACTTCAAGCCCCTTCAACGGCTGACGCTATCGAACTGCCCCAATGTCGGAGAAAAAACAATGCTCGCGGTGATCGGCACGTGCCCCAAGACCCTGACATCGCTCAATTTCTCTCGAGTTTCCCCCATTTCTGCCTCAATTCTCGTCCGACTTGTGAAAGCGTGTCGGTATTTAGCCGAACTACGTCTGGCTGGTCAAGAAAACGTAACACGGTCGATACTGACGAATTTGGCAAGCTACAACAAGGTTTTGCGTGTCCTGGACCTTCGAAACTGTGTGGGCGTGGATGATCTCGCAGTCTACCCGCTGGCAGTGATGCAATCACTAGAAGTGCTCTACCTTTCGGGTTGTGCTACACTCTCGAGTCGCGGGCTTCAAAGCTTACCAGGGAACCTCACCCACTTGGAGTTTCATGGCTATTCAGTCGACAATACGTGCTGCCGTACTCTCAGCGACCGATTGCGACTGCTCGAGGTGCTCGAGCTTTGTCACAGCGACGGTGTCACTCCTGCCGGTATCGCTACGATCTGGGATAACTGCAGCTTCTTACGCCACCTCAACGTGTTTCAGTGTCCGCTCATTCAAGTATCCGAGCTCGCCAAACTACTCCGCAGTCGTCCAGATAATCCGTACGGCCTTGAAGTCATCGTCGACGACGACGAGTCCTTCAAAGGGATCGCAGCTTCAGACCCAGAGGCAGCAGAAAAGGCTCGAAGGCGACAGAAGTTGATGGCACACTCGACGACAAGTATTGAAGTGGCTACGATGATCCAGGCTCGCTTCCGTGTCCGATATCGCGCGCGCGAGAAGCAAACCGAGAAAGCCGATCACGAATGGGTGCAGTTTTGCGCTGCGTTGGACATTCAGCGCGTGTTCCGGGGCTACCAGTGTCGAATGAAGTATTTCTTTACGCGAAGCAAAGTCACCAAAGCGATCGTCCTGATCCAATACAGGTGGCGGAAGCGGCGGCATGATCGCCGTGTTCGCCGGGCCCAAAGCTACTGGAGCAACCGCTCCGAGCTCAAAGTGTTTTCCGCTTGGAAAATGGTGCACTTGGAGAAGAAGCGAGAGCAAAAGCGCGCGTTGGCTGCGCTGAATGCGGCGAAGGCCTTTAACTTCTGGGCAGAACGCAAGTTACCAGGTATCTTCGCTGCGTGGAAGCAATTCGTCCAGCAGAAGCGGGTACGAGCGAAGAAAGCGCTGGTATTCTGGAAGTGCCAGTCGATGCCTCGCGTAGTTGAGGCGTGGCGGACTCTCACGACTCAGGAAAAATGGCGTCGAGAACTGGTCGTCAAGGTGTTCTTAAACGCGGTCTCACTGGAGACCCACAACTCAACGCCGCAGTTGGAGGGCAGGGTGCGTACTTTGATCTTCCAAACTTGTTGTAGCTGGTAGTTTAACACCGTGAACTTCTCTGCGATGAAATTTGCACCAGGTTCGCGCAAACATGGCGGCGAAGAGATTGATCTGGCGGATTTGGTTGGGGTTCATGCGAGACCAAAAGCTTTTCCTACTCAAGGCGACCATGTCCATTGTCTGCGGGGTACTAGCACTACTTTATCAGCTATTGCCATATCAATCCTCATTCTGTGTGTGTTTGTGCAGAGCTTGACCCACTGGTCCTTCCGCCGATGGCACCAAAACGCGCAACGAGAGCGCCAGCTTCGAGACAAATACCGGCGGCTAGCAGGCAAGATGTTCCATCGAGACAAACTCCTCGTATGGAATGCCTGGACAGATTTCATGCGGGAGCAGCGTGCCAAACGCCGAGCTTTCGCGAAATTCTCGAGCAATGTCGTCACCAAGTGCTGGCTAAGGTGGCGCCGACATCACGATGAACTTGTGGCACTTCGAGCCGTCTCTGGTCGTGTAGCAGCACGCCTTCGTATGATGAATGCCGCGCGGGCTGTGAGTACGTGGTACGAATTCACGCAAGAGCAGATCGAAATACGCAACCGACAGCGTCGAGCGCTGGCGTTCTTCATGAACGGAACGCAAGTCCGCGTCTTCACCGCTTGGGCGACCCACACGCAGTATGCGAAGCGCTGCCGTGCGCGTGTCCGAGCCATGATGAAAAACGCGCAGTTGGCCTTCACTTTCACGCTGTGGGTCACGCATCTTCGCGACGTGCAGCGCGCACACTGCATGGCGATGAGGCTGCAGGCGTACTGGCGAGGCGTGGCTTCTCGACGGCAGGTGGAGAATCACTACTTGTACATGGTTTGGGCCACCGTCGTGATCCAGAACGCGTGGCGTGGCCGTCTTGGTAAAGCGCTTTTGCTGGCTGCGACCCGTAAAGCGCGGCTTCGGGAGTATCTGCGTGCAGAGCGTGAAAGAGACGCCATGGCGGTCGAGGAAGCACATATGCGCCAAGTGGAGCGTGAATTGCGAATGGTAATTGTACTGCAGCGTCGGTGGCGCGGAGTTGCAGCGCGTCACTTGATCGAGGAAGTCCGCCGAGCGCGGTTCATACTCCGTAAGCAGCAAGAAGCAGAGATGCAGGAGCTCGTTAGGGTCCAGGCGCGACGCAGACAACTGGAGCGGGAACGTCTCGAGCGCACGAAGAACCTCGCGGCCATTACTATTCAGCGCCATATCCGCGGATACTTGGCGCGGCGTTGGTTTGCATCTCAAAAAGAGCTGCTGGTTCAAATCCGCTGTGCCGCACACGTGCAAGCAATGTATCGTGGCCGTATCGCTCGTAGACGCACCGCTGCGCTCAGACGAAGCTACATCACAAGGATGGAGGTGTTAACGCGACGAGCGGTGGAAGGAAAAATGCTGCGAACTCTTGGCGCACCAGCACGTCCGACTCAGCGTGGCCTCCGCAGTTTTCTTGCATTCTTTGGCCTCGATCCGGTCACCTTCCTCACAGACATCCGCTCGGTTTTCCGTGAGGTGCGCGAAGACTTTGACGAGCTGCGAGACTTCTTCAGCGTGGTAAAGAAGAAGGTGGATGCCAACGCGGCCAAACAACTTGAATCTCAAGCTACGGCACCTCCACCTGCGGTGGCCGAGAAGTCTAGACGGCGAACATTTAACTTCATGCGTCTGCAGAGCAAGTCGCAGGCTGCCAAACGATATCTCGGCGACTTTGAGACGATGGTAAACAGCGCTGCAGATGACAAGCAACGCGAGGAGGAGCGCGTGGATCGAGGCGGAGCGGTCCGAGTCGTTTTGCCTGGCCATCCTCGCTGTGGTGAGACTGCCTTTGTGCTAAGCGTGGCCGACAGCGTGGCTCAGGTCAAGATGGATCTAGACGGCGAGCTCGAGTTCTTCCCACTGCTGATCCCGGCCACTAAACTCGAGCCTGCCAAGCGCGTTCTTCACCGCGTACCAGAGCTGGCGTTCTCTGCTGCGTACGCGATAAGCGTCGGTGGTCCTGACGGCAAGATCAGCCCCAAATGGAGGCAGGAACTCGAGGCTTATGCTGCCTCCATCGCAGATGAATCCAAACGCTACTGTGCCGCGCGCGTGATACAGTGCATGGCTCGCGTGTACTTTGCTCGCACGCAGTACCAGCGCGAGCTCGAGCTCCAAGGAATCAATGCGGCCAGACGGCAACAAGCGCTACTGCGCGTTCTCAAAACGCTGCGCTGTGCCAACACTCGAGTAGCGCGGATGCTTGTGATGCTGCAGCTCGTCCGCCCGATGGATGTTCCACCTGGCCTCCCCGACAAACCTTTGGACATCCAAAAGGTGATCAACCGCGTCCAGAGGCTCATGGCTCGACGTCGTGAATTGGAGCAAGTGTTGCTGCGACTTGCACCCGTCGAATACAAAGGCGCTCTGATGAACGATAGCCAAGGGCCCGTGTTTCTGCCAGCCCCGTACACGCGCTTGATCGACCGACTGATCCATTATCCGATACGCTGGGTGCAGCGAGCTACGACCGTCGCTATCGCCAAACGACTTGCTAACCGAGGACAGGCCGAACTTGCTGCGTTTATCGGTGGAGCGGAGTTCGCGAAAAGCTTTGAAGAGGAGCACGCGACAGCTCGGGAGTTCTTCTTCCCTCAACTAGCAAACTGCTCGTTCTGTGCTTCCGAGGGCTGGGCGCTTGTGCACGGCGTGTTTCAAGAACGGAAGATAGCGATCTGGGAAACAGAGCAACAGGATGTCGACAAACTGCAAAAGTTTCGCAACGCCTTGGTCCCGCACGGCTGGGGAGTAGCTCATTTTCTGACCGGTCAAGTACATCCTGGTAAAGCAGTAGGAGAAGCTGCAGCTGCTGGTGTTGCCCAGGTAGTGACCAAGTGGAATTGGCTGGAAAGAAACTCGGTTGAATCACGCTTTAAAAGTCTCCAGATCGTGAAAGCGCTCAAGGCTCAAGAACGCGAAGAGCGGCTCGAAGCTCAGCTCCTGGAACGCCAAGGTGCTTGGAACACCGATCGCTCTCGCGAAGGTCCGCGCGGATACGCCAAGCGTCATGCAGAGCTGAGTGTTCTGGAGGAGAAGACGATTGTGTTCCTTGCTCGGTTTGACAAAGAGATCGCCTGGCGAGACCGTGAGGAAGCTCGACTGCTTTTGGAAGAAGCGCGTGGAAATGCTCAGGCGATCAAAGAGCGTGACGAACTAGCTGCCCAAGGCCGTGCGCTTCACATACTGCAGCAGCAGAAGCCCGAGGCTGTGGTCGAGGTGCAGGTGGTAGCAACACCAAAGTCTCCGCTCGAATTTTTGACTGTCGGGGCTTTTGTGGAGGTGGAGCTGGACGACGAGAACTGGTACGAAGCCCGCGTTGAAGCGGTAGACCCGTACGATGCCTGCACTGCCGAAATGCTTTACACCGAAGACAGCAAGCGTGAAGTAATCAGGCTCATAGAGCCCACAGAGTCCGAAGACAAACAACTTGCACCTCAAGACCACAGTCAAATGACAATAGCTGAGCTCACTGCCGCTGCAAAGCAAATGGCGGTCGCAGACGCTATCCCCTTCCGACGCTGGAGAGCTGGAAAGGCTGTGGATGTGTTCTGGGAGGCTCCATCAGACAATGGTGCTCTGATCATGCAGTACATCGTGGAATGGAAGGACGAAAGCGGCAACGAAGCGCTCGCAGGCAAAGCCATCGTGTCGGATGGCAACGCAACAGCGTGTCGTCTTAGCTCCATTGCCAGTGTCGAGACCTCTGCAGGCGAGCAACCACCTGGAGACAACAAAGAACGAGATTCTCTACCGCGCGTGCCAACGAGGACAACCTTGTGGCCAATTCTCCCCGAGTGCGAGCAGTCAATGCGCGTTCGTGTTGCGGCTCAGAACGACCAAGGAGTGAGTCTAGCCAGCGTCTTCCTGGAAATGCCCGAAGAACTTACAGAAGTAAGCTATCTCACCGCTGTGCGACTCACACGACCGCCTATTGACACCACACCGCTCGAAGCACGTGAGACTAGCACCATGGAGGTAGAAGACGCCGCAGCGCACCAACTTCGAGTGAAGGTGACCTGTACTGTGTGCAAAGCCTCTGGCTTTTGTTCCAGTGAAGAAGTGGGGGAGCACATCTGCCGGACGCACGCGGTTCCGCTCATTTGTCCATTCCGCTCCTGTGCTCACGTTTGCGCTTCCGAGCGCGCGCTCCGCTACCATCTCTGGAACGCGACAGTGAGCCACCCCACACCCGAGGAGAAGGCCAGCAAGTTCTTCATGGAGATACTCGAGCTTTCGCGGCAGTACTGCTTCCGCAAGCCACGACGACACATCGTTCCTGGACGCGCTCCGGCCCGCCGTCAATCATCGTCTGTGGCAGCACGAGATGAGTACGAACGAGTTGAAGCGGAGCAGGCGAAGATTGAGGAGGAAGTCTACATCGAAGGCAAATTTCAGGACGCAGTGAAGGTCTGGCTGGCTCGCGGTCAAAGCCTTCAGGCGCGCAACTTGGCTAAGCGTGAACTGCTCGAACGACGGGATCGCGAGAATCGCCTGGAAACGCCAGCGCCACTTTTCGGAGTGGACTTTGAGTCACCTGAAGTGAACGTGGGGCGGCGCAATGCCGTCTTGGAGACGATTCGGTTGTTGGAGCTGGACTTGGACAGCTTCCGAGTCGAGACCAACACGCAGCTGGACATCTTGCGCCACGAGGAAGGCGAGCTGCAAGACTACGTGGCACTCAAGACCAAGCGCATCAAAGCGAGCGGTGGTGAAGAGTGGCAAAAGCAGTCGCTCAAGCGCGAGAAGAAGAAAGCGGAGGTGTCGCTAGCTCAGGTTCAGGAAAAGTTGGCCGCGTTGATCGCGTCATCCGAGCAGCGTATCGCCATGATGGAGAAGGAACTCGATCGCTTGGGCGCCATCGAGAAAGCTTTCGTGCCTTTTACGCATCAACTCATTCGGACGCTGCGAATTCGTGCACTAGTACAGGAGACGCACAAGCAAGGCTCGGACATTCTAGAGAACCACCGCATCCTTCTTGTGCAGTACCAAGCCGATCTCCGCAAACTCTTGGGACGCATGGACAGCGAGGTGGAGACGCTAAATGCCTGGGACGCCATGATATCGGCACGGAAGAAGCAGCTTGAGGCACTGCAAGAAGAACTGCGACGGCTGCAGTTGCTGCATGTAGCAGAGCGACAGAAGCTGCGCCAGCAACGAGATGAAGGTGACGAAGCCTTCTTGCTGGGGAAACTGAGGAAGGACCAGGCACGCATCGTGCACCATCGCGAACGCGCTGAGCGAGAAGGAATGGCACGAGCCAAAATGACACGAGTGGAGCTTGCCATGGCCGACGCAAAAGCTGCCCGCCAAGCAGCCGAGGCAGCCGCCGCTGGCGAAGAGCTGAAGATGTCGTTGCAGTCGCTGCAGATAGCCAACCACGACCTCGCGCTGCATGAACGGTTCCTGACTGGCAAGGCTACAGACGCAGAATACCTGCGTGAGGACGCTGGGAAACTACCAGACGGGTCTCCTGCTCAAGCTGCCGCGTCACCTTCAAATGGTATTATCAACACGACCTCCGCTGGCCAAGCCACCTCCGAGTCAAACTCCAGCGCAAGCTCAGCAACAACGGTGGCTGAAAGTACACCAGAACCAGGTGGTGAAGCTGCTGAAGTTGGTGACACGCCCTTAAACTCAAAGTCTAAACGGCGAACGCGTAAGGAGGGCAAGCCAAAACTTCGTGAATTGCCACACACGTACGTGCGCTTGGAGTGCTCCTTCGTGGACGGCAGCATTCGAGGCCACGTGCTTCTCGAATACAACGACGGCTCCATGTACGACGGTCCGTGGGTCGAGGACGCCAGCGCCAGTGCCACGAAACCTGCCATCTCCAGTGCTGGCGCCGAGCCTGATCCGCCACGAAAGACCCGAAAACTCGCACACGGGCACTGGGGGAAGTTCACGTGTCGGGATGGCACGATCTGGGAAGGCGAAGGTGTCGACAACTTCTTCTCGCCCTTCACAGCCAGCGGGGCGAACTTCCGAGTGACGTCTTGTCCGGCCTCGTACATTTATGAAGGCTCAGTTCGGCGTGGCAAATTTCACGGACTGGGAACGCTGCACATACGCATGATTTTCTATCGCGGTGAGTACGTGGGCGAGTGGAAGGACGGCCAGCGTCATGGCTACGGCATCGAGCGGCTTGACAATGGCGAGCTTTTTGAAGGTTACTGGGCGCTCGATCACCACAATGGCCCTGGCGAACTCGTGCTAGCTGATGGTTCTCGTTTCGACGGGTTCTTCCGCCGCGGACTTTGGCACGGGAACGGCATTCGCACTCTCGCGAACGGCGATCGGATCTCCGGTGTTTTCCACGACGGATTCTTGGACGGCCCAGGGGCGATTGAATATGCTGACGGGAGTCACTACGCGGGTGCTATGAAACACACTAGAAGACATGGTCATGGTGTTCTTGTGTTTCCAAACGGTGACAGGTACGAAGGTCCTTTCGAGGATGACGAAATGCACGGCGAAGGCACCTTCATTTCTCGCAGTACTAGCGGGGAAGGCACGCTGGGCGGAAAGAGCGAGCCGTTGGAGCGTCTTGGGCGCTGGGAACGTGGCGAACGCGGAGCGTGGCTCAGTAAGCCAAGCTCGCAGCTGGCAACCGCTACGTTCGTGCAGTACTTCGGCGTCTTGCATCGAGAAAACGGCGCTGGGGAGCTGGAGCTCGACCTGCTGCCTACCAAGTTCCGGACCCCATACGCGGTTATGATCGCGCGGCAATTGCCTACTTTGCCGGAAGGTGTCGACCCCGAAGATGACTTCGTGAAAGCTGTGGTTCATCTGCTGGCCAAGACACAAAGCGTCATGGTAGGGGCCGAGGTGCTGGAGAAGACGTCCACTGAGCATGCAGCCGTTCAAAAAGCGATCGAGGCTCAAGAACCCGAACTGGAGAAGCTGCGCAATGAGCAAGAACTGTGTGCTCGCACGATGCGAGAGGCCAAAGCGCGCGTCACCGCCATGGCTGCCGAACTCAGTGAAGCGGAGGCTCAGGAAGAGACTATGCAGGTCAAAGTCGAGCAGTTCTGGAAGCAGGATCGGCAACAGCTCGAGCGCAAATATCGCGAGGCTGTTGACGGATTGCACGCGTTGGAGCCGATGGACTGGTATCGCCTCCGGTCAGCCAAGCTGGACAACACATTCATGTCGGTGCTCAAGGCTCTTTGTGTGCTTCTCACCTTCACCTCGAACTTCCAGCTAGAGCTGGACGAGAAGGAGAGGCTCGAGAAGCTGGCCAAGTACGAGAAGCAAAAGCGCCAACTGGGCGACAACGCCACCTTGCAGGCTCCAGCAGAGCCTGCAGAGTTCCCGTCACGAGAGGATATACTGCGAATGCTGTCCAGTAGCGACGAGAACGTGATCCTAGGCGACCGCGAGGGGTTAATTCACAAGTACACCGTCAAGGCGCTGTACATTCTGCCGCTCTTTGACGCCTACTCGTTCGCCGATGGGCCTCGCCGCGCTCGACTGCTCTCGATCACGAGCGTCATACACCACCCGCGGCTTCGGCCGAGCAACTTCCAGCTGCACACGATCTCTCCAGCACTGGCAGCTACCTGCGTGTGGGTACGTGCAGCGTATCAATACGCCTCGAGGGCTGCCGAAATCGCACCCACGGTGCAGCGCGTGCATGCGCAGCGCTTGATGCTGCTGCGGATGCGTGAAGAGCTGGCTGCTGAGCGAGCAACAGAGCAGCACGCAATTCAAGCTGCCGATGAGGCTCGCTCCACGTTAGAAGCTGGGCAAATTTCCATGGCAACGTTGGAGGAGACGCGTGCAAGGCTTCGCAAGGTGCTCGACGATCTGGACGCGCTGGATCAAGCCGAGAGCGAACCCATGACCAAACAAAACATCACGCGTCCACGAACTGGGCCAAAGTCCGCTCAGACGCAACGTACTGGTGAACCAGAAGTTAGCGGAGACCTTGGACAAACTGATGCAGACGGTGGTGAAGAAGTACCGATGGCAACGGACGCAAGCCACGTGCCAAAAGAGACTGTCCTTGAGCAAATTCTGTCCGACGCCGCTCTGGCGCAGGAGTTCTCCATCCTCAAGCTTGAAGTGCACAAGGTCGTGAGCCGGTACAATGCATCGGGTAAAGTGCCATTGAGTGAGTTCCCTGGGGCGTTCGAGAAGTCGATGCACAAGCCCATTGTGCCTGGCGCTTTCGGGGTCAAGAAGCTGCGTACGCTACTTGGGCTGCTGGAAGACATCGTGGAGATTGTTCCGCCTCAACGAGAAGGTGAAGTGGAGACTGTGCAGCTTTGTCCCGATCCTTCGAGCAGCGACGAAGAAGCTGACGCCGCCGACGGTGCTCCGAAGCCCAAGCGCGTGCACTACCCAGCACCGCCACGGCTTGCCCACTTCTGTCGGTCCTGTCCGGGCTTGAGCTTTGCGAAAGACGACGAGCTGCGCACCCACGAGGCCACCAAATGGCACTCGTGGAACCTCTCGGCAAAGCGCGAAGGTCGAAAGCCGCGCAAGTGGACGATGGCGTCTTCGTGCTGGAGCGAAGTGTACGACGCAGCATCGGGTGACGTTTGCTACTACAACCGCATGACCAAAGACGTCGTCGCGGCAGCCGACGGACCTCCGCCGGAGATGCAGGCGGACGATATTTTGCTGGAGCTGCTGATGGACGAAGCTCAAGTTGCTCAGGAAGAGAAGCCGGTTGATCGCTGGGAAGAAGTCGCTGACGAGGCTGGTAGCGTGTACTTTTACAACCGTGACACGGGCGAAACGAGCTGGACACACCCAGCAGAAGTTGACCAACATGTTGAAGAGAAGGCACCCGGGGTTTCATGAACACCCCTGCTAGAAAAATACTACGTAGTATACTGTTAGCAAACTTCAGATTTTGGGAGGTGATACAAATCTTGTGTCGTGGGCGCGAATGCCCCAATGGGTACAGGAAGCAAATTCCAATGTTTGTTGCTTAGATCGGTTCATAACAGTCACTACACGCAGCGGGTGGGCGACAACAAGGGAGGCGAGGCCGACCGAATGCACTTAAATATGGCAGCGGCAGTCCGTGGACTAACTGCAGCTGCCCCGGCTTGACCTCCGTTGCTCATAACACATCGTCCCTAGTTCAGTAGCGACGCGATCGCGTAAGCATTCTTGGGCTCCTCTTCCGCCGATTGGTCTTTGGCCAGCGACAGCAGCGTCTCGACCACATTCGGATGCACCCCCGCATTGACCGAACCAGTAGCAATCACAGCATTTCCAAAATTCGTAGCTTTCTCAGAAGGCGTAGCAATCGATGCGTCGCCAGAAAACGTAGCTTTGTCCGAAGAAGGAGGCGACCGGTCTCCGGTCAAGTGCACGGCGCAGAAGCCGCCCTTCTTGGCTCGGGCCGAGCACCACGTGAGGCTGCAGCGACGGCCCCCGCCGTGGCTGTAGCACAGGCCGCCGCTCTCGGAGCTGCTCTTGCAGCCGGCCACGCGGCAACGGCGGCCGCCTCCGTGGCGCTTGCACAGGTCGCGGCTTACAGCACCGTTGGAGCAGCCGTCCACACGGCAGCGGCGGCCGCCCCCGTGGCTGTAGCAGAAGCCGCGGCTGCGCGAGCTGTTCTTGCACATGGGGAAGTCGCACTTCTTGGGGAAGCAGGCGCGCTTGCTGTTGAGGCTGCTGGGCGGCGATTTGGCGTCCCCGGGAGTACTATTTCCGAGGTCACTCAAACGAGGGAGTGACAGCGTCAGCAGGCTGTTGGGCGTCCACGTCTTGTCCTGGCTCGAGAGCATCATGGCCGCGGGCGGTGGCGGTGGTAGGAGGAGGCCGCGCGAGGGATGCGTGGGCTGCTGCCGCTCGGCGAAGTCGCTGGCAGCCCCGGGGGCGTCCAGCGGAGGCAGCGAGAGAGAAGCCTCGGCCGAGAGACGCGTCTGGGGCGGCGCCTGCTGGTGCAGCAGGTAGATCCACGTGCTCTCCTGCTTCTCGAACTCGGCGGACTGCTTGGTGCGCATGGCCGTTGGTGGTGTGGGTTGGTTGCGCTTCTTGGGGGCGAGCACCGATACGCGGCTGCTATTTATAGACCTGCGGACGAGTGCGCCGATTGGCAAATGATGGCCAAACACGGAGCGACGGAGACTGCTGATCTCTCGAGGATGAGTGTGTCGCGAATGACTTGACTTGAGTATGCGCTCGTATACAGATCGGGAAACAAAGAAGCCTTCTATGCACGCGGGCAAAAGCGGACGCGATCGACTGTCGCCTTCTGCTTTGTGGAAGTGGAAGGCCCGCGGCGGCGAGGGCCGAGCACGAAGAGCATGGAGGACGTGGACGCTGCTATCGTTTGAATATTGCGGTCTACTTGCTGCGCGAGGCTCAAACTTGGGCTCAGTATGTGTAAGCTTGTACAGCAGGATCGGGCAGGAGCCGGGGAGAATGCGCCTGTAGATGAGCGTGCAAGGAAAGGGCGTAAATTCGATTAGTGCGGGACCCGTGTGCCGTGGGGGATTTTATTGACCGTATGTATACGGGTTGTGGCGGCGAGCAGCCGCGATGGCGCAGTTGCCGACACCAGATAGTATAATAGCGCTGCGTTGAGCAATACATGCGGAGAGATGGACGTCACTGCGTCACAGAGCGAAACGTGAGTCAACGGCATGGTTTGCTTGCTTTCCCTCTAAACACGGCGATTAGAGGCATTATCTGTTGACGAGCTGATCTCTTAGCAACAGCATCGTACTTCTGGGCCTCACCGAGTGACGGAGAGGTTGTGGGCAAGCTTCTACTTTCAGGGAGAGCAGTGCATGAAAATAGTGGGTTTTGAAGTGGAGTGTGAGGCGGGTTATGGATCCACCGCGCCATCCTCGCGCTTCAAAGACCCGATGGCCACATCCAATTGGAGGTCGTGGGCATTTCTTCGTCTACATCCGCATCTTGACAATCTAGTTCTGGGATGCACACGCTTATCGTCATTGAAGAGTAGCGCCGGTCCATAGTAGTTTGCGCATTTAACTTCAGCTTGCATACAAAAAGCAAGTCTAAATGTAGATACCATACAAAATCCGAGTGTCAAGCTTCAAGCAAATCGTGGGATCGACGCTCGTCGACGAGACCTTCGTCTGCAGGGCTTGCACCGACGAAAAAGCTCGACCCTCCGCCTTCGTCGGATGAGCGCACACTTGGATCACCATTGCTGCTGTTGCTGCTGCTGTTGTTATCGGCGAGGTCGGTTCTCTCCGTGCCAGCGCTATAAATGATGCCGACGGCGTCTGGACGATGACGCTCGACATTCGTTTCGAACGGTGATGCGCTCTGCGTAGAGACGCTGAACACGGCAAGTGTGGAATCTCACTGCCAGCTGGCTGATGCTGGGTTGCCGCGGGTCTCCGCTATCGGTGTGGGGCGGCGCCAATGGTCTGCACGGGCCAACGCGGACGCGAGTGAGCCGTCAAGAGCGAGTCAATGAACCGCGCGCAGCGTAGCACTCGGACGTCGCACGTGCCAGCTACCCTCGGAAAGGAGTGTGCGGTCTGCTTCCGGGCTCGCTCGTCGATGGCTGCAGACTGTCGACGCCGCCAAGCGTGTGGCCTAGCGCTTCGACGAGCCACAAAGTTTCACTCGAAGAGCGGCGAGTTTCCTTGAACGGACAGAGCGTCGATGCTCAGGCCCGCATCGGCAGCGAGATTGTCATCTTCTTGCTCCGCCAATGGCACGCGATGCGCGAGGCTGAGTCACCCGAATGTGCACTTGCGGTGAGTTAGCTGAGGTTGGTGACCAACTTGGCCCCCGCAGCGCGATACCAACAGCGCCAGTGCCAGCAGCGAGCGCGTCAATGAGAGTTGCACCGAATACCGAACGTACCCACAGCGAATCGACTCGGTACACACATACGTCCTGACCATCATTGGCGTTCCCTGCAGCAGATGGAGTTCTCTGAGGTGAGCACGATTGATTGCAAGCTTTTGCTCGCATCACGGCAATGCGCGAACCTGGCGCAGATCAATGTAAAAGAGCAGACATTACGGAAGCATTCAAACGGAAAACCAAGATTGTACCACAGACTTGAGACGGTCTCCGCAAAAGTCAATCGCCAGCTACGTAGCAGCTTTTCTCTCCATGGAGCCACATCATGGAGTCGTCGGCGTGTAAGGCCTACTGGTCGGCAAGCAACCCAACAGCGCGCGGCGTACTTCTACCACTAATACTGTTGCCGCAACACTTGTGGCCTCCGTGCACGTGTCCTAGCAAAAGCTAACTTCTTTGCAACGCATACCCGATTCTCGCATTGGTGCTGGCGTCGCGCTCGGAGACGAACGCCAGTGAATCATCATGCAGATTCGGGTGACTCAGCCTCGCGCACGAAGAAGACAAGTCGCACAACTGTGGCCCAGAAACGAAAATGGAAGCGATACCAGGACTGTATAGTTTCTTAGCTATATTTAAATAAACACACGTAGAGCACTTTGGATCCCCCAGTGAAAACTTTGCGGCTCGTCGTCGAAGCGAGAGATCATCGCGCTGGCCTGCAACATCGAAGTTCTGGTGGTACTGAAGCAGCAAGCCAACGACGGCAACTTCGGTCCGAAATTTTAGCAGCGTCGATCGGATCGGGCTCCTTCCTTCCGAGGGTAGCTGGCACGTGCTATGTTGCGCATCTTCAGAGTGTTACGCTGGACTGCGCGTTCATTCTCGGTTCATTCTTGACGAGTCACTCGTCACGCGTACAAGCGGTGATTTTTCCGCCGTGCAGACCATTGACGCCACCGCGCGATGGTCGTTACCATCTACGCAGCCACACCGAGGCAAATCAGCAGTAGAATAGCTGGTGGGATCCCAGCAATCGTCGCTAGCATCATTTGCGGCAATGCCAATTTGGCATGGAGAGAACCGGAGGGAGCCAGGGAGAGCTTTTTTTGCCGAGGTAGTACCGTACATGAATGTAGTACGGCGAGTCGGGGTCGATTGTTGTTTTAATATATAACAATCCATGCAGTGCGTCAACCCTATCGTGGAGGCCAGCAAACGCCCCCAATTAAACTGTAGGTCAAAGACCGATTGCACCATGCGCAGGCCGTTCATTTGTGCGTCATCATCGGCGATGTCTCTGCGTTCGAGGAACTTGATACAACGCTTTTAACCACAAAAGTTTCATCCCAAGATCGTGAACGAAAAAGAACTGTAACGTCGGTGAGGTACGGTTGCTAGCCTCCACAAACAACAACAGCGTGTCTCGAAGCAAGTACTTCCCAGCATGGATGCCGGCCGCATGCACGGTCGTCTGCATGGTCCACAGCCAGCTCACTGTGATTGTCTGGACACGAGTTTCGATCCAGCTGCTCACCTCGTGGTTACCTGGGCCATGGAGGAGTTCCTCTCTCCTCCACGCGAAGAAAGAGCCCTGGCAATCACCCCTCATCTTAACAATGGACTACATGAAGTAGTGCCTTCTGTGGCTTCTGCTGGGGTACTTCCAGTCTGCTCCGTTCGAACACCGTCGTCTTCATGTACAGTACGGATAACGGCGAATGATCTGGATAACGACGGATGATACAACCTTGAACAAATTCGGTTTTCCGATCATTAGTAATTTGATATACTTGATACAAAATGAGAAAATAGTACTA
>AWVV02005449.1:0-17716 GCA_000500205.2 Phytophthora lateralis | reverse complement strand
CGTCCACTGCAACGCGAAACCCGATTGTAGGCTCATAGCGAAGAGCTGACGTGAGATCAAGGTAATTCGGCGGCTTGACCTAGTACACCATCACTCAAAGTTAGATTGCTGGCAGTAATCTTTTCACAGAAACAGGATAACTACAAACCTTGAGCATATCACGTGTTTCACTGGCACTGAGTGACATCTGCTGGAAACAGAGAGCTATAGTCTTTGGCCTGCGGCTTTTGTGCTACAGAAAGAGTACCAGTTCAAGAGTCAATTGAAGCAGACCAACTAGGAAGTCAAGGTGATACCCACCCTCGTCGAATAAATCTTCTCTTCGATCCCGGAAGGAACACAACGCAGAGAATCATAGAACTGGTCGAAATACTGTGGCGCTGGTACTATTAACCCTTTTGCTTCCCACTCATGCGGTGGAAAATTCTTGCGTGCAAGCAACGCTAATCCGTCTCCCGACTGTCCATATTGCACTTAGTTAGCCTCATGATACCGTGTTATAGCAATCCAAATATTGAGAACCACCTTACCAGCTTTGCTCGCACGATCCGCAGCAGCACGGTAGCGCAAGGTATCCGAGGGAATTCCTCGCATGACTTCGCACTCAGTGGCTGGCTTGCTTCGGGAGGTTGAATCTGCGCATGCAGTGGCAGTTGAAATCCTCCTTCGTTCAAAATGAACTGAGGAATGCTTGGGCGGGTCGGTTGATCACGAGTCTCGACATCCAAAAACACTGGAAAGACAGAGTATCCCAAAATCACCGGGCGCTTTGAAACCAATTCGACGGTATCAACTCGAATGACCAGCGTCAGCGTCGGGTTAAAACTGCTTTGACGATACTCCACATACTGGAACCATTCAGAAGCAACAACAGATGAGTACATTCAACAAGAAACATATTTTACGAAATACGCACCGCATCGAATGTTGGGTCGAACGCGTCCAACACTGCAGAAGCAAACGCGCTTCCGTTTTCAACGACGACTTGTGTCCGATCAGCGTGAAGCGCTGCGATTGTCACCTTGGAAACGGTGACATAATCTGGGAACCCTCGGCCACCATCGATATACACATTGAAACCATCACCTGGTTGGAACGGGCTCCCAGTCAGCAGACGTCTTTGCAGCTCAAGAGCGTTGTCGACGCGGATCCAAGGTTCATCTGCCTCCGCAGCGATATCCTCACGGAAAGGAGGCAACCGTGGTCTCTCGCCAGTAGTTGAGATATTCGAGCGTGGACGGTTGCTTGGTGGTCGCGAAGATGATGATGGAAGCAATCGTAAACGGTCGACGTCCAAGAAATCCTGCTTCTGAAGAGGATCGGAAAATGGATCAACCGATGAGGACGAAGAGATTGTCTTCCGATCATCAAGAGGCTTAGTGGGAGCAAAGTTATCGTTGGGAGTCGTCCTCCTGCCTTGGAGTGAAGGTCGACGAGACATATTACTTGTTGACTGTGGTCTCGGTAGTGGGGTCTTGTCCATGTCTGGTAATTGATATAATGCTGCGAATAACATATACACATAGTTGATAGCATTAGATGCGGTGCTTGTTGCAAGGAAGACGGTGGTTGTGTTAGTACCTGCATGCAACTCTGGGTTTACCAGCAATCGGGAAGCTTCCTCTGCGCGTTCGCCTTGAACCAATCGTACGTGTATCCTCATTTCACCACAGCCATCTATCGTTGGTGGCAGAACAAGAGTCTTTGACGGCTCCGACATAGTCGACTGCTTCACAGGAAGCTTGAAGCATCCGCACGCTAAGGTCAATTCTCCCTCCCTTGGCGGCCTGAAGATGTCAAATGCCGTCCAGCCTAAACTCGTTGGAATCCGCGAACCACCTGCACCGCTTTGTGAGGTAGTAGCCACCTTCAATACAGCTCAGAAACGAATAAGTTCCTTGACAATAAAGCCGTCACTGGTGCGTTCGTACCTCTATGATAACACGTAGGTCTAAGGCCGCGGGTAATTTCTTAACATGGCGAGAGGAGAGAAGCATGAATAACTTTTGTTGGGGGCCACTTCTGTTGGTCTCTTTTGAAGAAACAACCTTGAACGGTGTGCGGATCACTTTTCCTTCAAATACAGCATAGGTGATCTGAACGTATAGGCCACGTCAACAAAGTAGGTCACGATGTAACATGAAATGCATCTCACCTGTACATCATTTACAGTAGCAGGTACACCAGCAACATAGTCCCAAAACACTACAAACCCATTAGCAGGTTTGTACGGCTCTGGGGATTCCCCCTGATAATCTGCAGGCAATTCATCAGACTTCATATCTTCGTGCTGAATTGCACGCTGTAGTCGAAGGGCAACCAGCTCTCTCTTTTGTTTGGCGACCCAGTCTTCGTGATCGAGCTCACGTTTTTTCTCCTCCCTTCGCCGCTGAATACTGTCCTTCAACTCTTCCAGCTAACGTACAACGTGTTAAAATTGGAGACGAGATCAAACCTTGTTTACCATCCACGACTTACCTTTTCATGCTCCTCGAGAAGATCTCGTTCGTTTCGGACCTTAGCCAGGCTCTCAAGATGGTCTCTCTGCATACATTTACATTTACGTGAGTCTGTCAACGCTGTCTAGAACACAAGAACAACGTGTAGCCTTACCTTCAGACTTTTGAGCGTGGAATCGCCACTGTCATCGTCACTTTCATCGATTGAAGTTACAGGACGTTTATCTGGAACAGTGAGTGTCGAGATCTTGGACTACTTTAACGTTGATTAGTACACGTCAAAGCAAATTACGGGTTTTTAGGGCAGCAACTTACTTGAAGATCCTGTAAACGTCCCTGCAGCTGAGCAAATTCCTTTTCCTCAGCTTGCTGCTCGTTTGCAACTCGCTGCATTTCCAGTTCCCGCTCCAATCGATGAATTTCTTCCTCTTGCTGACGAAGAACAGGTTGTGGCGATTGCTCGGGCGGAGGAACGGTTCCAATTTGATAAGGATATGCAGAAACCCATGGCTGTGTGGTTGGGAATGGGCAACCAGAGAAATACGGCGGTGAAAAGCTAAATCCGTACGGGACGACTGGGGCAATAGGAGGCGCAAACAGCGGATACGGAGCGATGGGCACGGGGTAGCTCTGAGGGTAGCCCGGCATAACGAACTGTGGAGAATACACTGGGTTTTGTGGAGTAGGGATTGCTGGAGGTTGTGTCGTAGCCACTGGGACAACCTCTTCCGGATCGGTGATGTCGCCAGGTGATACTTTTGCGCCTGACGGATGTCCTTCCAAAGGCGTAAGGTGGATGGACTTCTTTACCGCTTTTCTGGCGGCTACAATTTGCCTGTTGTCCTGTGTCTGTGAGTCTAACACATCAGATAATCAGTTAGCTGGTAAAGATATAGATCTGCACAAATGAATGCGGTCCCAACCTGGTGGAGATCGTGAAAGTCTGTTTCCCGAATATTCATGTTCGGGAGATCTGTTGTCCGATGCAATACTGCTACGATTTACCACCCCCGCTGATACCAAGTCAAAGTCAACCTCTCGACGATGCGAGCTCGCCTTGTCTAGTTCAACCTGCAGCCGCTCAACCCGTTTTTGCTGCTCCTCACAATTAAGATTCCGAATGAGGCGCTGCAACGCGTCGAGTTCTTGTGTACTCGTTTCTTGGTTGTTAACTAGGGCGCGGACACCATCGGTAGACCGAGCTGCAATTACAAAACACACTTTCAGAGGTGTGCTACTATCATACCACAAATGTGAAAGAATTGCAGTAAAAACCTGGTGGAGAAGGCGGAGCTGTTGTTGCATCCTTTGCCTGGACCAATGTCCTTGCATTCTCGTTCTGGCTCGAGTGTTCAATCGCTTGGGGTACTTTTGGTGCGGTAGCGACTACAGATACTGCCGCTTGCTGGAACGGACTGGATTTGGCATGTATACCCTTGTGAAACTTCAGCTCCTAATGTACACACCGAATAATACATTATCGTCCGGATATTGCAACAGTTCCTCCCATTCATTCACCGTACTTGCTCCTTCAGACTATCACTGAGCTTTGCGAGTTTCTCCTCCTCTGCTTTCTTCTGCGCCTCCAGCTGCTGTTTCGCTCGTCTCACTTCCAGTAGCTGCTTCTGTGTCTGTTCTTCGCGAGACCAAAGCGTTCCCTGTCCTCATACAGCATCCACAACAATCACTCCAACCAGCATCAGGCTATTGTTCCAGCACAGCAGCCTACCGCTTGCAGCTGGCCCAATTCGTCCCGGATCCGCTTCTTCTCGGCCCGCAGTCGCAGCTCCTTGTGCTTGGCCAGCGCGATCTGCTTCAGCAGCGCCTCCACCTCATCCTGACCAACGCAACACACCGATCAAACTCAACCCACCTCCTCTATAGTCCTACTCCATCCACACACATCCATGCCCACAAAGACTCGTCTGAAAATGTAGCCATATCGCTTTGCGTCTTTTCCGGAAATGTTATAACGTGGTCCACTCCGAATTAGAGTACCGTAGTACACATATATCCATCATCGCCTGTCAGTCGATAATGCTACGGTCGGGAGCTATTCGCTCGGCGCTGGTGACGCGCAGCTCGGTGCGCGCGCTGTCGATACGTCAGGCAGCGCAGCTGGAGACGCAGGTGTTGGAGAAGCTGCGTGGCGTCTCGGACGGCCTGGGGATGGGTGATATTGTGTCTCTGGGCCGCGTCAAGGTGCGTTAGCAGGCGGTTGGCACACCGCATGACCTCTTACGTTGCGCTAATGGCAGGATCTGCGCGTCACGCCCGACGCGGGGCAAGTGGCGTGCAAGATTGAGACGCCTTCGCCTGCGCTCATGGACTTGGCGCAGCAGGTGCGAGACGTCGCAGCGCTCTCCGTCCCTCGTTCTGCTCCCCCTCATGCGGTTGTGTTGGCTGTTTGCAGTGGCAGAAGGACGCAGAGGCTGCTGTGAAGGGCCTGGAGTGGGTCAAGTCCACAGACTTTGAGGTATCCAAGGCACGGCCGCGGAATGCGCGCGCCGGTCGCTCCTCGTCGCTCGCTCATGTGTCAGACATCATCGCAGTGTCCAGCTGCAAGGGCGGCGTGGGCAAGTCCACGGTGGCTGTAAATCTCGCGTTCAGGTGAGTTCAATGGAAGGTGCAGAGACGAATTGATGGGTTATTGACCGTTTGCTTCGCAGTCTGGCCAAGCGGGGGGCTCGAGTAGGCATCCTGGACGCGGACATTTACGGCCCAAGCTTGCCCACGATGATCTCGCCCCAAGACCGCACGATTCGGCAGTCGAACAAAGTCAAGAACTTTGTCGAACCGGTGGACTACGAAGGCGTCAAGTGCATGTCATTCGGCTTTGTGAACCAACGTGCTGCCCCCGGTGCTGGAGGTAGGTCTACGCTTGCTGGTGATCTTAAAAGCTGAGTACTCCATTTTTATTTGGTTCCGTTTTTATTGAGCAGGAGTCGGAGCTGCGGTGATGCGCGGTGCTATGGTCTCCAAGCTCATCGATCAGCTTGTCCTCGGCACGGAATGGGGTGACCTTGACTACTTGGTTGTGGATATGCCACCTGGAACGGGAGATATTCAGATTTCACTTTCGCAGCAAATGGCGATTTCTGCCGCAGTTGTTGTGACGACCCCGCAGAGACTTAGGTACAGATGACCTTTCGTAGTATTGGTGGCACGCATTGGACGGGGCTAACACCGTGTCGAATGCACACAGCTTCGTAGATGTTGAGAAAGGCATCGCAATGTTTGATGACCTAAAGGTGCGATACCTACACAGGTATGTTGGTTGCGCTGGGTAAACGTGCTTACTAGCAATGCTGTTGGGATATGCAGGTGAAAACCGCTGCTGTTGTAGAGAACATGTCGTACTTCGACTGCTCTCATGGGGAACGACACTATCCGTTTGGTGAGTGGTTTTTTTTTAAGTGCTAACTAGCTACTGTGTGAAATTTTGACGGATACGTTGATGATCAAACCACGAAATAGGCCCAGGACACACTCAGGAACTCGTGGACAAGTACAACATGAAAAATGTCTTCAAGCTGCCAATTTCGCAGCAGTTTAGTGCATCTGGCGACTCTGGACGGTGCGTAATAGCGACAAAACGATTAGAATCGTGCCAAAAGTACTGACCAATCTTCGGTGTCTGTGCTGCAGTCCGTTCGTCCTGTCTGGACTATCACCGGAACAAGAGAAGACCTACGACTCACTGGCATCTACAGTACGCCCTTTTGTGCATTGATTTTCCCGGTAAACGTGATAATGTATCGTCGACTCACAACAATTTGCCGCTGCTAGGTTGCAAAGGAGCTAGTGGTACTAAAACACAACGTTCGTCTAGCGCCTGAGCTGCTTTTCGACAAGAGCCGCGGTATTGTCCTTCGCCTGTACAGTTTGAATGAGGCGAAGGAAGCTGTACTCCACGCGGCCGATCTCCGAGCACGGTCAGTGATATCGTACACAATTTTGTGCTTGCTTAACTGACGTTCCTTTGTTGGATTCATTCAGATGCCGGTGCGCGCAATGCATCGATGAGTTCACTGGAGAACAGGTACAGTCGATGGTTTTATCCCTTGTATATGTTCGGTTGGTCTGACCTGTTTTGTATCATAGCTCTTGGACCCGGCTGCCATTCCCGATGACATCCACCCCACAGCAGTCGAGCGAAAGGTTTGACGCGATGCTATCATAGCTTTCTCCGATTTTGTTAGCATTGTGCTGACTGTGCCATGTTTTAGGGTAACTATGCGTTTGCGGTCACATGGAGTGACGGCCACAGCTCCTCCCTCTACACGTACGATGCGCTGACGGCGCTTATCGCTGAATACGCGCCCAAGCCGACCAACCAGCAATAGAGCACGATAGCACAAGTCTATCGTCCCAAGGAAATCGGCATCCATCAGGAAATAGACCGCCGACCAATCCAATGAACGTCGGCTTTGACTTTCACGCGAAGTTGGCTAACCAACTACACGCGTTCTGTGAAAGTAGGTATTGTTCTTCCTTTGGCGTTATTGATACGATTCGAGCGTTCTGTTCTGTACGCCACCGGTCGATGGTTAAGGCAAGTAAAAAGGCTACGAAGGTTGACGTGCTCCGAGCCGACGCGTACCGACCAGGAGTTTGATTCATCTTCTGGACCGAATTTTCCTAGGACAGAAAACACGTGACAAGAAGACATGGCCAGCACAGCATGAGCGGTCCCCAAGAATAGCGAGTGTCTGTCCGTCCACGGTGCCCAACGCCATGGAGTCAGAACGAGGCAGGCATGAGCGGTACTCGCCAGGAATATCCGCATGCGCACACGCGCCAGCAGTTCCATTAGACTCGTTTCTTCTGCTGTGGTCGGAGGCCACGCAGCAAGCTGAGAAGAGAAACCAAGTCTCGAAGACGGCACAACACTACTTCCAGTGGATCGACCAGCTGCCTTGGTCGATTGCCTCAAGATGTCGACACGTGAACGCGGTAACGATGGTCTAGTTCTATCGACGGTAACCTTGCAAATCGACCACGTCATCCCTCTCAACTCAATCACGTCTCTCGAGGCTCAAAAAGCTGCTACCGAGGCGACTGCCAAGTCGACAAATGAGAGCACTCGGTCACGTCCGAGCCTCAGTGCACAGGATTCATGGGCACAGCTGCAGATCAAAGACCGCATGCAGTGGATGGAGAGCTTCCAGCACAACAAGCGTGGTGGGCTCGTATTCCAGGATCGAGAGTCGCTCAAAAAGCAGCAAGGTGTTTTCAAAGAGGTCATGATGCAGGTCGGTTCACAGCTTCTGTCAGGCAAGCTAGCAGTAAGGATGTCACTGCCCATTCGCATATTTGAGCCACGTTCGCTGCTGGAACGCGTGGCAAATGGATGGAACTATGCCCCGACGGTGCTCAAGAAGGCGGCGCTCAGCGGTGCGGACCCGGTAGAGCGCATGAAGTTCGTGATGGCATTTGTGGCAGGTGGCCTGCATTTTTGCGTTGGTCAGCTCAAACCGTTCAACCCCATCCTAGGAGAGACCTACGAGGCAACGTACGCCGATGGCACGCAGGTGTTCGTCGAGCACGTGAGCCACCACCCGGTCAAGTCTGCATTTACTGTAGTAGGGCCCAAGAGGCTCTACCGAATGTCGGGCGTTTACGAGTTCGAGTCTGTATCGACTCGTAATTCTCTTGCCAACTTCCAGAACGGAAAAGTGACGGTCGCTTTCAACGACAAAGGGGTCATCACGTACACGATGCCCCAAATCAAGATGAGCGGCATCTTATTCGGAGACCGAGTGGTGGAGATTGTGGGCTCGTCGCGGTTCGAGGACGTGGCCAACCGCCTCGTGGGTGAGCTCCATTTTGACGCCAACAACAGCTTCTTGAAAAAGTCTCAAAGCGATGACATCAAGGGCTGCATTTATCCAGCAAAGGTACGATTGCCACTGGACTGGTGACAATTTCTTGCTAACGTCGATGATAATTGGTCCATGTAGAAGTCTGTCAGGCACGCGGTGGCGACTGTGAACGGATCGTGGCTGTCGCACCTTCAGTTCGATGGCAAGACGTAAGTAAAACCCAAGACGGGGCGATATTTGACGTAAAATCTAACGTCGACATGAATTGGTGGCAGGTATTGGCACGTGGAATCTGAACCCGCGTTCGAACACACCCCGGTTGAAAATCCTCTTCCCTCAGATGTGCGCCACCGCGAGGATATTATCGCGTTGAAGGTGATAAGTATATACATGCGAGAAGAACTTCAACGGGATATTTATTTTTGGTTTGTTGATGCCCAGAACGGTGACGCAGCTTTGGCTCAGACTGAGAAACTGAGGCTCGAAGAGCAGCAGCGAACAGACCTGAAGCTTCGCCAAGAGAAATCAACCAGCAACAAGGCTTGAACTATAAACTCAGACGACCAACCGCCGATGGAAGGCGGAAGATCGATGAACTTTTCGATGCTCTCTATTCTGAAGCGATTCATAGGATGCAAAAACCTAAAAATCAATATGCAAGTAAGTGCCTGTCCTGGCCGAGCTTGCGGGGTCGCTCTTCCCAGCCTAATCTGCTCCTCTTCGAGCTTGGGCTGAGAGACTGACACGCTCTTTCCTCGCTTCGACCCCTAAAGGTTGTGCACTGGCAGTGGTCGGCACTTACTTTTTCTTCTTGAGCTTCTTCTCGTCCTCCTCGGCTGCGTGCTGCTGGGCGAACTGCTCAATGCACGAGATGGCAAAGTACGCAATGAACGCCACCATGACGAGCGAGCCCAGTTGCGAGACCAGACTGCTGCTCGAAGCTGCCGCCGTGCCTGCCTGCTCTTCCGCCGCCTTCATCTGTGCCGAGTGGAACTTGTGGCGGCACTCAAGCAGGAACTCGCTGACCCTTGACCCAAGACCCCACTGCTCGGGCGTGATGCGTCCGATAAAGGCCTCTACACGTCGCAGGTGCGCGTCCGTAAAGATGGTGATGAAGAACGCGGCCTGCAGGTTCACCTTGATGAGTGCCTTGCCGATGAGCGTCGCGCCGAAGAACGTCCAGAAGGGCATGAGGAAGTGGCCGCAGCAGATGCCGCACAGGTCGAAGGCCATGTTGGGCCACGCCGACATGAGCAGCACGCCCCAGAAGCCGTGCTTCTCCAGAAAGCGAATCATCCAGTCCTTCATGCTGTTCATGAGGTTGTAGCTGGACTTGGTCTCGGTCATCTCCTCGAACTCCTCGTTGCGCTGTCCCGCCAGCTTGGCGGCGCGACTGAGTGCGTAGGGCGGGATCTCCCCCGCGGCAGTGCCGGCTCCCCAGAGCATGCATGGCAGGAAAACCTTGGCGAAGATGGCGGCGAACGTGACGCTGGAGACCTCAGGGACGTCCTGGCAGTTGGCTTCGAACGGGTGGAACCATATGTGGTGGCGACTGTCAAAATCCAGTGACTTGCACTCCTGCGCGCCCTGTACAACCAGGAAAATGTGCGGGAAGAGGAACAGTATGCCCGAGTGCATGCCCGTGCCCAGCCCCACGCTCGAGAGCACGCCCAGCCCCACCCACCAGACCACGAACTGGACGCTGGTGTTGAACTCGTCCAGTAGCGGCCGGTGCGCGCCGTCGCGACTCGAGGCCACGAGCCAGAGCAGCAGCAGCGGCAGTAGCACAAAGCGCGTGGCGGCGCTACGCTCGACGCTGAGCACCATCCACTTGATAAAGCGCAGCAGCACGACGCCGAAGTGGTAGAGCGTGCTCAGGGGGCGGCGCAGTAGCGTGAGCTTCTTGCGCTCCTGGCGCAGCTTCTCGGCGGTCGCGTCGGCCATGGTCTCCTCTCCGACTTGGTCCGAATTGCGAATGACGCGTTCTCCCTCTACGACATCTGCGCTGTGAGTGGTTGAAAAGAGAGTAACGGGCGACTTTTATTACCAATCACAGGCGATTGTTGAAGTTGGGGATGGACGAGCTGTTGCAGCGCGCGAGGCGTCTGTGCTTGGCGGCCGAGGAGCTGCAGCTGCCGCTACTGCTGTCAGAATGTACGGGAGACGTTGGGGAGCGCGAAGAAACGGCAATGAACGACCAAACGGTGTCCGAGAACGAAGTGAAGAACGAGAAGCTGCCGTTGATTGTTGCTGCTGGGCCCGTAAAGCGTAAGAAAGCTGGTAACCAGAAGGAGAGGAAGCTGCAGGAGGAGAACAAGAGACAGAGGAGGCAGTTGGAAAAGGTCAAGCAGGCGCAGGAGCGAGCGAGGGCGCGAGTCGCCAGGACGAACCACTTGGAGCAGCAGCAGACGCTTCGTGCTGCGGAACGGCAGCAGTTGGACGCACTGAATATAACGGAACAGTGTGCGGAGAAAATCAGGAGAGCGCAGGAGAGCCGACAACGCGCCAAGCAACGCGTTCGCATGAAACGAGTGGAGACAGTGACGCCGCCAAGCTCTACTGCCCCTGGGTTGAGGACAGAAGCTGCTAAAGTAAAGTCGTTCCGGCGGGAAACCATCAAGCGGTTGCAAGCGTACGAGCGCAGTGAATGTTGGTCGCTGTTAATGGCAGGTAGAGATCTACTGACGTGCTATGGTGTTGTACGTGTAGATCAACCCAACAGACCATTTCGAGCGACAAGAGTGAACGCCAAAGCAGCCCCGAGAGGAATGACGGTACTGACGCAGACCAAAAGCTTTTGGAGAGAAAACTTCGACACGAAACTGCAGTGCGTTTGCGCCGCATAAAGCAGCTGGCTGAAAACCAAAAGCGGTGAGTTGGCAGTCGGCGGTTCTCGCCATCTCATGAGTTTGAAAGCGTGATACTGATCTTGCTTGCAATGATACCTACCACAGTCAAGAGCGAGAAGAGTTCGAGCTAGGACTTCAAAAGTTTAAGAGCAAACTGAGGGAACTCGATCGTGCTGCCAAAGGATTGACTAAGCAACCGTCCTTGCCATCACTGCCCCAGCTTAATAACGTAAGTACTATTCAACTGAAAAGTTGCGCGATGACCTAACATGTTGTGTAGTCTTCTTTCGAGACGGAACCCCCCAGAGAGGAGCTGTTCACGCCTCCACCTTCGACAGGTGCGCCGTGTTCAAGTCCCGTCAATGGCAAGTCAGTGTGTCATCAAAACCAAGACGCGGAATCGTCTTCAGACTCCGACGACTCATTCGATGCTGGCAACTGTTTGAATCGTCCTGATCCAACAGAGTCATCACTACCCCAAACAGCGGACGTGAGCACTCGCAGCAATAGGAGCAGAACAAAACTTCCTGCATGGAAGCAACCACCTGTTCCAATACAGCCGACGCAGTGCTACTCATACAAAGCAATTCTTCCGGTACGTGATGCATGCTGGTGCCTAGTATTTCGCGAGGCTCACAATACGTAATCTGTATCGCAGGCCTACTCACGGGTATCAGTCACAGCTCCGGCATGCGCAACTGCTGTAACATTGGGGTCTTCAACTCGCCTTCGAGCACAGTAAGTCTTTCACGATTGCTTCATCCAATTTGCATTCGCTCGCTCTCACCAATAACTCCATCTACATTCATACCACAGAGAGATTTCTCGGCAAATGAAGTAGTACGAAATGACAGCAGGGCCATAATTTATTCACCTTTCAGCTGGACAATCTTGCGCCTTGCCTCCAGTTCTAACTGCACCTTCTTGGTTTTCGAGTCACTATTGGGTTTGTAATTGCGGTCGAGAAAGGTTTGCTTGGTGTGCTTCATCGCAATTCGCTTTTCGTACTGCAATTGTTTCGCAGTCTTGCTAACCTTGAGCCGACTGGTCTCTCTGGCTGTCGTTTGAGCATGGATTTGTCCCCTTTTCTCTGCTTGGGCCCGCGAGGTCTCAGCCATCCGGGAAGTAAAACTGTGCTCAATATCACCCCACGCGTTGAGAAAGCGAAACTCGACCCCACACATTTGGCACTTCTTCTTCTTGTCCCGGAACTCTGAGAACGATTGCGGAGCTTCACACTTAGGGCAGGACTTCTTGTCCTGTACAACAGAAAATGGATGAACGTGAGGGACACCACTTCTTACAGGCATGTACGCGACGTACCAAGCGTGCGTTGTAGTCATTCTCTCCCCGACTCAAATCAAGTTTCTAAAGAACACAATTCATCATCACAGGTTCAAACAATACTAAACACGAGAAACTCGAGCTCAACTCTACGTACTTTTTGACGATTCCTTTCTGCGGCTTCCATCCGAGAAATAAAGTTTTGTCCGGATTCCACGGCACTCTCGTCATCCCTGGATGAAGCTCGTGCGCGTTGAGCTGCATTTTTGCGTAGCTGGAAGCGGCAGTGCTGCTCCTCGTCGTCAGTGGCAAATTTGCGCGCTGTGGATTTATTTGGTGGTGCTGACAGAG
Organism: Phytophthora lateralis; assembly: GCA_000500205.2. NCBI lineage: Eukaryota > Oomycota > Peronosporomycetes > Peronosporales > Peronosporaceae > Phytophthora > Phytophthora lateralis. The sequence goes on along the minus strand of AWVV02005449.1, from coordinate 4,948 downwards.
CTTCAATTCGTTTCTGACGAATACCATCATACGAAAAAAAAAAGATGCGTGAGGATTCTCCTGCTTACACAACACAGAAGCGAACTCTCACCACGTACTCCGATGGTTGCTGAAGGAGAATGCGTTCGGTGACCATACAGATACCGTTAGGACTCAGTCACTTGTGTAAGGTTAGGCAAACGTCTTACCTGGAGGAGCGGCGACTGCCTTTTGCCTGAGGTTTTCGATTGTGTTCGTAGTCTTCACAGCTTGAAACAGTTTTTCCTCGTAGATTGCAGCTTTCTTGAGTCCTAGCAAGGTGCCTGCGCCAGCGTTCCTGGCATTTAGAGCACTGCGCGAGATCGTTGTGATGCCGTCTTGGCTTTTGTAGGCACCGCCACTAGAGGAAGTCGTCGCAGTTGATGGAGACTTGAGAAGTGGCTGTAATTTTCTTGTGTCTGCGAGTATCGACCCTCTGGGCGACAGCTTTATCGTCGCTTTATCCACTTGACTGTCTTTCGTATCTGTAGTCGCGGTTGGTGCACGTGGCTCTGTCATTTGTAGGCGGGCCTCAACCTGCTGGATGGACTGTACTTTGGCAAGCATCTCGGCCAGTTCAGCGTCGTCGCTTTCCTCCGCATCCTCGTCGTCAAGATATCCATTGGCGTAGTTGTCGTCTCCATCGTCGCCGTCGTCCTCCATCTCATTATCGAGGAACTGGGGCTCCGTTTCACCCATGTCGTCTCCAAATGCACGTCTATTTCTGCTGAGCACTAGCTCAAGTTCACACGATAGCGATAGCTTCAGGTGTAAGATTGATCACACCACTGAGCAATGCTCACGACGCAGGATGTGGAGCACTTGAAGGCTCAGGTAGAGTTCGCGATGGAGGTTTTGCTGCGTGCAGCGGACGAGCGTGTCAGCTGGAAGCAGTCCGGGGGCTCTTCACCGCCAGAGAGACCGATCTATGCGTTCCTACCTGGAGTTTACGCGTCCGTATCGCCTCAAGCTTCATCGACACAGTCCCACCAGCAAGAGGAGAGCGGAGGTGACAAGGCTCCACCGCTAAAGTCTGCAATGTCCTCGCGGTCAACGCTACAGCCGTCCCCAATTGCCACGACGGCTGAAGCAGAAGGTGACGGCAGCAAGATGCGGGTTATACTACACGGGGACAACACGTTCGAGTACGTGTGGACCATGCGGCGTAGTGGTGCGCGTGCGATGGAGTTCACTGTGGAAATGGAGGGTGCTTGGAGCAAACCAGTGCTCAATCGGACTCGGCGGGGCGAGGAAGACCAGCGAATCTTCCTGTCGGCAAAGCGCATTCGCTTCCAGCGCCTGTCAAACTATGGTAAGCTGCAATTCTAGCGAGCTGACGAGGAATCTTGCTCATGTCTTGCTGGTTCTTGCACAGATACCGAGAACGAGACGTGGAAATTGTGTCTGAGAACTCTCACGCGCCACGGGTCGGACTGGGCCAACGTCGGCCTAACCGAGCGCGGGGTCCCTCCTATCGTCATGGTCTTCCAGTGTGCGAATGGGTACTTGGAGAGCACAGGCGCTGCTCTACCAGCTCAGATCCTGTCGAATTCGCCCGCGTGCCGCATTCTCGCGGGGCTCACCAAGAAGATCGCCAACAAGCTGGGCGCTCCCGTTGACGTCATGAGCGAGAAATGGCTGCCAGCTCGAGGTGTGCGGTTCGCAGTCGCGGAGGACGTGAATGGGGTGAAAATTAAGAAGTTCAATCCCTTCTTCTGGTACGTCTGGAAGCAATTCATGATGTTGGCTATAGCTGACGTTGGCGTTGTTTTACTACCACCACGGTCGGATGTCTGCAGTCTAGCCGAGGTACGAGCCGTGTGCCTCGCGAAAGCTTTCTGTTTGTCATATCTGATCCTTGTGATGTGGTGCAGGCATTGCGAAGCGGATCGACGGCCCCGCCAGTGAGCGCGTAAGTGCGTCCCAGCGGCATGAAGTTGCTAATAGTCACTTCAACTTATAGACTCCTTGGATTTGAACTGGACCACCGAAACGCGCCTCAATATGAAAACAAGGTGTGATCGTATCCAACCATTATATCCATTTTCCGAAAAGAAGGTGTATATACATGTTCTACAGTATCTGCTATTATCTCTCGACCGACCTACCTTCTTTTGCAACTTCTGCAGAGCAGGAATGTATGCGGTGCATGTTTGCCAAGCAGCTTCCACTTTGGCATCCATCAGCGCTATGAGCCAGCGATCTCCAAGCGCCCGAAGCGTCTCGGACGCTGCTCCACCCGACGTTCCGCCCTCTACTTCCAAACCTTCGTCGCTCATGCCCTGGGATTACGTCCTGCAAGTCGCGCGTGGCGAGCGCCAGCTGGATCACGTGGCGGTCGTGCTCAAGGCCTCGCTCCTGACCAATATCGTCATCGTCATCAGCATGACGTCCATTGCCATCGCCAGCCACTCGCTCGCCCTCATCTCCGCTCTCGTGGAGAACATGGTGGACCTCTTCGTGCAGGGCCTGCTATGGTACGCCGGCACCCGCTCGGGCAAGAAGCAGGACTACGCCAAGTACCCAGCTGGCACGTCGCGCTTCGAGCCTGTGGCCATCATTGTCGCTGCCAGTGTCATGGTGCTGGCGTCCATAGTGTTCATACAGGAGTCCGCACGGAAGCTCATCGACGGCTTCACGTCGGGTGAACCGAAGGCCCCGATACTGTCCACTGCTGCCATCGTTATCGTCGTCTTGGCTGTGGTCGTCAAGATCGGGCTGATGCTCTATTCGGCCTGGATCCTCAAGTCAACCTTCTCTGCAGCAGTGGAAGCTATCCACCAAGACAACCTCAATGATACCATCAGCAACTCGTTCGCTGTGGCGGCCTACATTGTGTCCGCGGTAGAGTCCGAGGCCTGGTACGTCGACCCGGCCGGGGCCATCCTCATCTTCCTCTACATTATGATGTCGTGGGGCAAAATGGCGTGGGAGCAAGTGACGCAGCTGGTCGGTGTGTGCGCTAGTGAGGACTTCGTGCAGGAGGTCAAGGAGCTGTGCAGCCACCATCACCCGTCCATGGTGCTGGATATCGTCCGCGCCTACCACTTCGGCTCCAAGTATCTCGTGGAGCTCGAGGTGGTTGTGCCCGCTGAGATGTCGGTGAAGGCAGCGCACGACATCGCACTGCAGCTCCAGTTCAAGGTTGAGAATCTGGACGAAGTGGAGCGCGCCTTCGTGCACGTGGACTACCAGTCTCGCGACTACGACGAGCACGTCGTGTCCCATGAGGAAGACGCGCTGCTGATGTACGCTGGCTACGACTCTGAGCAACAACGCCCCGTGACGGCAGGCCACTGCGGCGAAGTGTATGCTTCCGTCCCAACTGAGGACGACATGCTGCCCGCTCAGGTCGCCGTGAGAATTGACGAGGACTGCTCGCCTCTCAGCTCCCCGGAGCGCGCTACCATCACAACGCCGCGCTCTGCCAGCTTTGGGGAACTCAAAGACTGATCCGACTGGTAAGAGAACAACGCAAGATGATCGATGTCGACGGACAGGCAGGATCTGTATGTAGTAGCATCAAAAACTAGGGGCGTGAAAACCAATGAAGAACTGTGGAAAGCCAGCTCCCTATTTAGGCGTGCTTGCCCTCATCCTTGCTCTTGGGCATGACACGGTGCAGCACAGGCATAAGCACCCCGTATATGACGAGGGTGAGCACGGGCATGACGAGCAGCCACATGTAGACGGCGTGCAGCAGCGTGAAGCGGAAGAGCAGCAGCGTGTTGATGGTGTCCTTCTTGATGTCCTCCATGAAGCTGCCAATGGCGAACTCGCTCTCTCCGTCGCCTGCTCCAAAGAGAAGGTTGCCGTAATAGCTGCAGGGCACAAGACACAAGTCAGAACAGTGTCCATACAACATCAAGACAGCTAGGCAGACGCACATGAAGACGGGCACGGACGCGATGTTGAGCGGCGTGACGAGGTAGTTAGTGAGCATGGCGGCTACGGGATTCAGGCGGAAGAGGAAGATGGCGGCCATGACGGGGACGGTGGTGACCCCCGGGATGGGGAAGATGCCTCCGGAGACGCCGAACGCCATGGCGAGCGCGATGCTGCTGGGCGAAGCTGCGAAGGAGACGAGGAGGTTAGAACAGAGGAGGAGGAGCAGCAGCAGAAGGAGCGTGGGATAACTCACCTCCAGACTTGAGCAGCTTCATGACTGGGGTCTTGACCTTTTGCTCGAAGAAGGCGCTCATTTCCGCTTGCTTGTTGGTCACCTTTTTCCGTTATGAGGCGCCGCTGGATACTTTCGGTAAGTCCTTTTCTGAGTACATCTGATTCCGCGCGAAACCACGACAAGTGCCATCGCTGTCTTCGTAGTGCTGCGGTGCGCGCCGACGAGCGATCCTAACGCAAGGTTGGTGGTAGTGGGAGAATCAGTGTGTTAACAACCGGCGGGAGCATGTAGCGCCACGTTCAAAATATGAAGTTCTTATGCCCGTTGACCACAAATTGCAAGCCTGGTCGTACGAGAAGCGTCGGACGCGAAGCTGGGCCGAATCCGGACCAAGTGCCAACGAGGTATGCCTTCATTTTCAACCGATCTTCAAACCCGTTCGGTGACGCCAACTACAGCTGGGTCGCCTCGAGACGAGGAAATGCATGTGCCGTCCGTTTGGACACTATAACCTTATTGTAACGGGGTACACGGAAGTGTACCCATGTTACATAAAGAGTGACGGGATGTCCCTCTTTAGTGTCCATGGTACGTGGTACCGGTTGGCTGCGAGCCAACCATTGGACACTTGTTTATCCTTTACTATAGTTGACTTAGAGTTTGTATGATTCAAGCTTGGCTCACCTGTAAAATATATTCAGTCTTTAACCTACCGTCTACGTCGTAGTCTGTGACGGGAGTCACACAGCACCTTGCGCTGAGGAAGTGCTAGGAGTATACAAACTCCAAGTGAACGGCAGTTCACTA
>AWVV02005435.1:0-13904 GCA_000500205.2 Phytophthora lateralis | reverse complement strand
AAAATAACGCGGATATGTAACCGTACACAACATTGTTCCATCAAATATCCTGCCGAAATCGATCGTTTGAATTTTCCCGCCTGAATTTGGCCCGACAGCAGATATCCAGCGCAAGCGCTCACTTCGCAAATCGCCAGCCACAGAACACCTCCTCCCTCGGGCGCTCAGTTCTTCTCTCGGTCTCCATGAAACAAGCAACCAACGACGAGTGTCAAGTAATATGGGAGACTTGCCTGCTTCGCAGCAACATCGACAAGATCAAGCATGGTGGCTTAACGAAGATCGCAGAAGATCTCGGCTTCGGGCACGATGTCGTCAGCCGAGTCTGGAAAGGGGTTGCACTACGATGGGAGAACGCATGGCTGCAGCAGTGAAGCCGCGGTGGAGTCAACGGGGGCGAAAGAAGAAAGACCGAGCTGAGCTGTGCAAGCTTATCCGCGAAATACCTGTCCGTGATCGTCGTAACTACAAGACGATCCAGGCTCACACTATTCTCACTCCCTACCTCATTAAGCAGCTTCAGGAGGAAGGGTACTCTGCATATTGTTTAACCCGTTGAAAACTGAGGCGGAGCTCTCGTGAATTTGTTTTTTGAAATCCGCGTTTTTTACCGAGCGGAGGTAGTATATGGGTCAAAGCTTACAGAGCATATCTCTATCAATTTAATTTCAAAAGCAAATCATGGCTCATTTTTTTTAGCGCCAAATACTCCTTCTCAAGAGTTGATTTCTTGGTCTTGTTAATCAACCGTAGATTATATTGTGGCTCCCAGGTGTCAGGCTCATTACGAAGCCATTTTATCATATATTTGTACTTTCCAGACCTAGTCTTCTTATGATCCAAGATCTTCGCAGGTTCAACAATATCGCCTCAATTAATAGTGACATATGTAGTCTCAGTTTTAACAATTTTAAGAACGTTTGGTGCCTTTTAGAGGGTATGACCATTTCTTGAACGGATTTGGACTCGGAACGATTTTGTAGACTGCTTTGCTCCATTGAGCAGCTTCTTTATCAAATGCCTGGTTCTTGAGACGGTATAACACGCTTGCTCAAACTCCTTCTCAATTCTATCGGCTTCCACCTGATTATGACTCAGATCTGTATCCATTACTTTGCCTTTTGCCTCATTTGGAGTCATACTAATCGAGCGATGAAACCTGCTATTGTAGTTTTCGATAGCATCGGTGATAAGCTTTTCCGTAATAGTCGTGGGAGATATTTTAGTTAGTCTCTGCTTTAACGTTCTGTTGAATCGCTCAATTTTTGAGTTCCATGATCACCGGGCTGGTTGTTGTAATGTTCAATTTTCTTGGGTTTGAAGAACTCATGAGCCTGTGAGTTCATGAACTCGCTACCATTATCACTTGTAATGATATCCACTTTATGGAGGCGAACAAACGCTTTAAGCGCTGCTAACACAGTTGCTGCTGTCTTGTTTAATAAGAGCTTTGCAAAGCCCAACCTTGTGTTGATGTCGATAGCAGTCAAAATTGGTCATTTCTCCCAAAAGGCAAGATCCATTTGCTACGAGTTGGGGTTATGCGAAGTTATTGTGAAGCCATTGAATCTCTTATTTTGCTCCTGAAATCGTTGAATATCGGTCTGACTCGCATACCAATCTTTTACGATGTTGAAAGTTATCTTACGATCTAACTCCTTTGCCTTCTGATACAGAGCCTGAGCTCCGATAAAACCGGGTTTTAGGCCATAGTAGAGTTTCTTTAATAGCGCGTCCATGAACAATATTTACATTTTTAAAAAACCAGTGGGTAGCTGCTTAAATATCAAGTGGTTCAGTCGTGATGCCATCATCAAGTACTCGACGTTTGTCATAGTAGTAGTTGAGCGCTGTTTGTTTTGAGTATATGTTATGATAGATTTGGTTTCTTTTGATAGTCTGAACCCCTTGTGTGTTCCTTGTAGCGTGATGCGATCCCCTACAACAGACTCAAATCCGTCAGGGTTAAGGACATGTTCATTCCGACTACAACCCTGCAGCACACCCTTTGCTGAAACTTTGACCTTGTAAGATTCGTCGGGTGGATAGCAAATATAGTTCTTACTCGATAGTGAGACCATAGCATCACCTGACCATACATCTTTGAACAGACCAGGGGTCCGGCGATCAAACTTAGCTACCTCAGTGTTGTAGTCACGTGGGAACCAATCGTATTTATGCTCCTTGAAGTGAGCAGCTTGATACAGTCTTGATACGGTTTCTCACATGGGAAAGCGATATAAGCTGAATCAGTGTCCATCTCCCGATACTGGAAGTCAGAGCGGTCGAAGTAGATATCTATGCAGTCGTAGTAGAACTGAAGCATACGTACCTTAGCAAGCTGATAGATAGCAATCGACAAATGGATGGGTTCTTGTTATTGAGACGGTGTTTCTTCATGGTGATTTCACACGCATCATTAAGCTCTTCCGACCCATGGAATGTAAAGTGTTCGATCTTGCTCTTGACAGCTTTGTCCCTCGACTCATACTTGACCTCTTTGGGCTTGCTCATGTCCATTCCAGATCGACCAAAAGCACTGTTGCCTATAAGTTTCATCATCTCAGCAATCATCGCCTTAGATTTATCAACATCACCCTCTCGTCGTGCATTTGATACAGCCCCCATAAAGGGAGCAACCAGCTTGTGAGCGCTGGCCTTGATAAAGTAGCAAGTCTTAGTGATTTCCATACCGTGAGAAAGGTACCACTTAAGCTATGGTGTGTATATAAGAATCTTTTCACCAAAGTAGCTACCAATCAGCTTACTAGCTGGCTTCGAACGATTTGATGTGCGGGACTGGTTGTAATCAAACATGTGCTTACCATTGACACTCTCGTCGGTACAATCGATTAGTACATTCTTGAAAATGGGGGGTCATTTCACTGAAGTAGTCTTTTAGGTGGTCTGGAGTACGAATATCGCACTCGAGAAATCCAAATATCTTGTCGTTAACAATGTCATCAACGATACCCGGGTATGCTTCAATGGTGGTCAAAGCGTCCGCAAGGCATATAATTACCGAGAGCCGACACAGAGCATTGGCTTCGTAGCCGATGATCTTTTTCACGAGCTTCCCTGATTAGTTTCAAATATAAGTTTCAAAACGCTTGGCATAGCGATTGAACATGATAGATGCACCTCCAGCGATATTGGCCTCCATCTTAGCATAGATATCCTTTTCCTCCCGATCCATATAATATACCAGTCTATCCGAGTTGAACTCATGCAACTTCTTATACCGAAATCCCCCGAGCGACATGTCCTTTCGATCGGTGTTGCACTTCACACAGCAGATTAAGATGTTGCCGTCGATGTGGCCAAGATTATTGTCGATCCGATCCGCTGAAGCGGTCAGCTTGCACACAGATACTTTTGCTGTTGCAGCAATGTATTCAAGTGCTTGAGTGTCATACCGAATTTTCACTTTGCCTTAGCATCCTGAATCTTGTACCCTTCCATGCGCTTAGTTGGGAATTGGAATACGTTAGCTGGCTTCTTATTCGGATATTGGAAATTATTGAAGCAGGTCTGATACATGACCTTCTCCGAAAGGCCAGGTAGCGACACTTCATCCGCAAACATATCCATATCGAAACGCTTGAAGAGTTCTCGCTGAGCCTTGTTAGCCTTGATAAATGGAACTAAATCGACATTGTTGTACCAGATCAGTAGGTCCTTGATTGATTTCATATCGTAGTACCCCCACACGCATTTCACTCGTTCGTAGTCATCACCGCTGATGCTTGTTCCACGGAGCTTGCTGTCAAAAGCGGATTTAGGCGGGATAGTAGTCTGGTTAAGCACATTGAACGCGGTGATGTACTCGTACGGGAAAAGACACTTGCCAAGACCAGACACATCTAATTTTGTCATCGCATTTGCAGCCACCGAGATATGTTGTGAGATGCTTACCGTAGCTGGTACCAGCTGGTACATAGTTACTAATATCGATCAGTTTCATGTCCGATGTAGCAATGTATATGTAGCTGGGATGCATGGTGACAGATTTGAAAGGTCTGATTACGGAAATCTGAAACAGCAGTTTGATCAGGTACCAGTATTCGGCTTCAATTCTGGTCGATACGATATTAAGAAGGATTTGTTTGCCGTCATCGGTACCGACAACATGCTTTCCAAAACCAAGATTGCGGTGAAAGTCAAAGAAGCTGGCATACTTCCCTCTTCAATCCAACTCTCCACATCAGACATCTTGTAGGTCTTACCAAGATTGACTCCTGGAATTTCCATACCAGTCAGACCGTGAGCATTGATGATTTTCTGTAGAAGCGACTTAAACTTATTTACATTGTACTGCTGGAACTTCACCGACACATCATCAATGTATTTGAACATATCCGTAAGAAGGATTTTTGGATCATTATTTACCAAGCAACACACCTCCTTGGTTAAGCTATCAGCTACTGATACAGACAATGGAATGTGTTCATTCGTGAAGACAGTATGCTTCCCGTGTTGAATAGCGGTAGGCTTAAGGATGGCCTCAAAGTCATAAACGATAAAGTAGTCGATGTCCTGGCCGGCATCCTTGATGGAATACTTCGTAAGCAGTGATCGTATCGCGTTCTGAGCTAGTTTGTAGATAGTTGGCTCAGCTGGGAAGCTTTTAATATTCACAAGCTCGCACTGATTCTTCTTGTGGGTTTTAAACCTTTTAGCGCTGACGAAAACCATTTCACACTTAGGGCATTGGTATTTGGACTGGAGCATATCAATGCTGTTGATGTATAGAGCGTGATTCTCGTGCGATAGGATATCCATGGCTTCATACCCCTTGTCCGATCTGTGAATGCATTCTACATTTCCAGAAGCTACATCCATCTTATATACGTTAATACCAAGTTGGAAGCAGTCCTCAACCTCATCGAGTTGTAGTAGGGCAATGGGCTTGAAACTTCTAAATAGGCTCAACGAATATTTAACCCCCTTGAAATCGTAGTGGCTCTTGAGTGCCTCCTTTACCTGAGCCTGAATCCTTCAAAGATCCTTCTTAGGACTCTGGCATGTATGCCAGGCGATGTAGTGGAAGACGCACTTGTTGTTGGCCTACCGGAAGTTGATTATATGCTTGTTTTCGCGAATTATCTTAGGGATGACAGCTTCGCTATCCCCCAGAGCATGGTCGCGATGCTAGATGAAAATTTTGAATGCAGTGATCGCCTATACCCAGAGCTGGGGCAGTTCAGTTTGTCAGCCAACTCCATATAACGGGTATCCGAAATCATATTCTTTTGAATATCAGCCTTGCTATTGATAGCGATAGGGTTATTGAATACATGAGTATTAACGAGAGTCGTGTAAAAGTACCGAGTGTCATCAGGATCGGTCTTGCTTACAAGTTAGTACCCGAGAGCAATATTTATCTTAAATGCACTCGTTTGAGACGAAAGGACGTTCTCGAGATTGTTGTAGAAATCAGAAGGCTCAACACTCTCGTACAGGTGTGATTCCATGTGAGTACCATTGCAAAAAAAGGTACTTAGGATCGGCCTTGTAGTCAGGCGACAAGTTTTTCTCAAGGGTTTCATTCGAAACATTGAACTGCTTAACTACCAATCTCTGGTTGATTCGGCGCGAAACGTTGCTAACATAAACCAGCTTACCCGTTCTACCACGCATCTTAACACGGTAGCTGCTACCCATTTGATCGCCTGGATATTTAATCTCTTTAATCCTTCGAGCTCGTATGCAAACATTGCTGCCTATATATTGTTGCGTATATTATTCTTCGTAGATATGACTTTATACTATTTTAGATCTTGTATCAGGATCGACTTTATATCATACTAATATAAAAAAACTGAAATTAATTAATTAAGATATTTGGAGTATGACTCGCTGGAGGTTTTAAACCAGTTATAATATCGAAAAAATTTACCTTTATTGGACTTGACTTTTTACCTGAGAAAAAAATTAATTAATTATTAATTAATTGAGTTCGGCTTCATTGTTAGGTTCGACTTCACCATCAATAGGTTCGATTTTGGGCTTACGCTTGCAAGCTTCACGTGTGCGCTGATGGTAGCGCTTCTGTGCTGCTTTAATGTGCTCTTTGTTAGCGAGGTATTGTTCAAGTAAGTACGCAATCATATTATATTACTAACTTTATATTTGTCAGGAATAAAAATAAAAATTAAGGAGAGGCAAAAGTCACATTCATTACTTCTTATGCCTACTTCGAATGAGTATTCCTAATCGAAATTCATGTTAGCAGTTCCTTTCAAGGGGATGAGTTAGTCCCACAGCTCTTGGTAGCGATGCTGGGTGTTCAGATACGCGCGCTCGAGCTCAGTCAACTCTTAATATCGCTTGCACCACTGCGGTCTTTATCCATCAGGGCAAACAGTATGCCACGCTTTTCGAACAACTCCGTCCGGAGTGGGAGCAACTGGGTCGCATTAAGGGTCTCTGCAATGAGTTTCTCCACATTGTTGTTAACCTCCTCCAATCTTACAAATCACCCGAAATCTGAGTCCCGTTCTCCACTACCGACCAGATAAAAGTGTGGACCACATAGTGTATTTTCCTTCTCCGTTGACAGCTGCTCCAGCACCCCTCCAGGATAGTCCTTGAAGTGGCATAAAGTCTTCTTTGTTTCCAAGTCGCGCACGAGCCGCGTAAGGACGCCTTCGTGAGGTTTTGGCTTGTCCGCCATCGCACTGTGGTTGCTCTTGTTGAAGTAGCCAGCCTGAACTTATCGTATTCTCGATAGATGTCACCAGATGTACGGTACTACGTTTTTCATACTTAAGCCTCATAATGAATCACTTCAGAACTTGCTTCCTCCAGATAACATCTCCGTGCAGGAGTATTTCGTCACCTTCACACAGGAGCGTTCCGTCAGGTTAACAGCCGCAGCCTTTAGCAGAAATGAGTGAGCATCATGGCGAGCACCAACCCACAACGGGCACAACCGGAGTCGGCCCAGGCAACCAGGGAGGAGGCAACATACAAGAGGAGTTGCAGCAACAGCCACTCCAGGCCCTAGTGCAGCAGGGGCTGCTGCGACAGCGACGTCAGGCCCAAGTGCAGTAGGAACCGCAGGAACAGGAGTTCATGCGAGCTACTGGGGAGCCAAACACTTCACCCCGACATCGATCCGAGCCCAGGCAAGGCACGGGGGCGTGAAGCACTTCTCAAGCCGAGCCAAATTTTGGTCGTGTCATCAAAACGTTCAAAATTGAGCAGTTTGGTGGCTCCGTTGAACAAGGAGCAATTGACTCAGGAGTGGCCACGTGGTTCACGCGCTTCGAAGCGCTACTAGAGATACAGGAAAATCTTCATCAAGTACGCCTACCAGAACGTATGAAGAACGTCCTGATCGTTCAGCATCTAAGTGGAGCTGCCAGCCAATGGTACATCTCAAACCTATCGGATCTTCGCTTGCGCACATTTGCCAGTCTAGGGCGAGAGTTGAAACGGGAGTTCGGCAGTAAGTTGTCCAAGGCACAGATTGGACAGCTAGTGGCGAACGAGAAAAAGCAGAAGTCTGAAACGTGTCGTGAGTACTCGTTACGTCTTCGGACCATGGCTGCAGCAACCTCGTCAGATGGTTTCGAGACAAAAGAATCAAACAATTTAGCGCTCAGTTCTTTCATTGTGAACGTTTGGCGCAAGCACACTGACAACTTGCGCATGGTCATCAGAGAAGACTCGAGTCACCCCGTGCGTGAATTCGATCGAGCTATCTCGCGACTATGCACAATTGCTGGTCATCCAGGTGTTCTATCTTTCCCATCGCGACAATCTGCGCCAGCCACAAAACTACTGTCGTCCAACACTGACGCTAACGCAAAATCGAACCTGGGGAAGAGGAAGGCGGCAGAAGGAGAGATCAAAAGGGAAGGAGCTTTCAAGAAACGAGATTACTCAAAGATACGCTGCGGCACCTGTGAAGAACTCGGTCATACGACAGGTTTTCATGACAGGTATGTGGCGCGTCAGTCGAGTAGTATGGCTTACCTTGCCAGTGACAGCATTGACATCAAGTCAACTGATCGTGGTGACGAGCAAGGTGACAAGGGAGGCGAGCCAAGCTCTTTTGACTGATGGTCAAGGGAGCCATCGGACCCCAACGTTCACGTGGAATTTCCGATGGTGCCCCGATCATAGACTCCGGTCCACCTACCACGTGACTGGAACCCGCAACAAGCTTTTTGATCTTCGCAAATGTGATCCACATGCTGTTGAAATTGCTGATGGAGCGTTAGTGTGTGGCAACCAAAAGGGGAAGATGTTTATCGACAAACTCAGTGGTACGGTGCTGGACAACGTAGTCTACGCACCTGGGTTTAAGAAAACTCTTCTTTCGGTGAAACAATTAATTGACGACGGGATGAAGGTTGAATTCACGGACAAGGAGTGTTTAATTTTTGACAAACCACTTATGCGAGGATCCGTTCAGCGAGGTGTATACACTTTGGACATTCTGCCAGGCATGGCAGCCTGTGCATTGCGCCCGAACTCAATCGAGGACTGGCATCAAAGGCTCGGGCACCTGAACTACCGCTCTGTAGCTGAATTGTCAAAGTCTGATGCTGTCAAAGGGCTCAAAGTCGTGGACTCTCTTCAGCCCTCAAAGCCTTGTGAAGTGTGTGCGCAAGCAAAAATTTCTCGTGCACCCGCTCCACACCAAGCCTCAAGACCACTCGATGCTCAAGATGAAGTCTGTCATGGAGATCTGGCAGTCCCCTTCACAGCAAGCTATCATGGCAACAGGTACTACTACGCGCTAAACTGGAAGGGGCACACAACCGTGTACTTCATCAAGACCAAGAGTGAGGCTGCAGTCTGTTTTCAGCACTACATGAATATCGTTAATCGACGGTTCAGCAAATTGGACGGGATCAAGGTATACAGATCCGATAATGGTGGTGAATTTACAGCTGGAGACTTCCGAATGGTTTGCGGGGGTGAAGGAATAACGATGGAAATGTCTAAACCTGATGTCCATCACCAAAATGGCGTCATCGAGCGAACACACCGAACCATTGCAGACGCAGCTCGTGCACTCATGTTACCAGCTCAACTCCCACATTACTTGTGGGAATATGCCATTCGAAGTGAAGTGTATTCCCGAAATCGAGTTCTTTCTCGCTCCGACCCAACCAATACGCCTTTTGAAAAGTTTTGGGGAAGAAGACCCGACCTGAAGTTGATCAAAACGTTTGGCCAGCGCTGCGTTGTACTCATACCTCCGGAGAAGCGATCAACGGCCTACAAGTTTCGACCTAAAGGCAGGACGGGCGTCTTGATCGGGAGTGACTCTCAAAGGAAGGGATACTTCGTGTACGCTACGGGTCCCGGTAATCAAGTGATACATAGTCGAAGTGTTGTTTTTCTGGAACCACCGAAGGCCAATTTACCAGCGGAGTATTCTGACCAAGAAGATGATCCGTTGCTAGTTGTTTCTGATAACAGCGAACTTCAATCGGACTACGAGGACATCAATAATGTAGCTGACGAACCAAGATCTCCAAAACGTGGATTACAAATCGCTGGCAACACCATGTGTGACTCCGTGGGACCCGGTTTGACCCCAAGCCAAGTGGCAGCTCTTAATGGTTTTGAGATACCTACACATCTTCGGCGATCAGACAGTATTGCAAACAGATCACTTGGTCTCGTACTCAGCGCTGCTCACACCACACTACGTGAAGTAATTCAAGAACCCCTGAATTTAAAAGAAGCAAAGGTCTCCACTGAGTGGCACCTTTGGGAACGGGCTATCCAAGAAGAAATCGAAGCTCTTAGGGCAAATGATACTTTTGATCTCGTCGAACCGCCAGTCGGAGATCACATAATTGGGTCAACGATCGTGTTCCGAGTTAAGTTGGGCGAAAGTGGGGAAGTCGAGCGATTGAAAGCACGAATCTGCGCTCAAGGCATCACTCAAGAGTTCGTGAAAGATTATTTTGAAACATACGCCCTGGTTGCCAAGCTCAACTCCATCCGTGTATTTCTTGCGCTGGCTACCCAAAAAGGGATGCGCGTACGCCAAGGCGATGTTCTTACGGCGTACGTCAAGGCAGGGTTGTCCGAAGTACTTTATGTCCGGCAACCCCGCGGGTTTGAGGAAGTAAGTCGATCCCATGTGTGGCGACTCAAGAAGGCATTATACGGCCTTAAACAAGCCGGCCGGGAGTGGAATGTGGAGCTCAACCGTTTTCTCATCGAGTATGGATTGTGTCCAACAAAGGAGGATTCGTGCGTGTACATCCATCCAACTAACGAACTGATTGTTCTTATCTACGTCAATGATATTCTAATAGGTTATCATGATGAGCAGGTACTAGAACATTTGATGCAAGCGCTTCATTCCAAGTACCAGATCAAAGACCTTGGAGACGTACGGTGATATCTCGGCATACGCATAGACATGGATACAACTCGTGGAATCACCACTCTCGACCAAACCCAATTCGCTTCCGAAATACTGCGACGTTTTGGTATGGAAGATTGTCGACCCCGAAAGACCCCGTTGGATCAAGGCACGATTTTATACAAACGAACTCAACATGATGAAGAAGATCAAGAAGACCCTTATCGACAAGCTGTCGGAGCCCTTCTCTATCATGCGCGCGTTACCAGGCCCGATGTTGCATTTGCAGTGAACCAAGTTGCTGCGCATGCCTCAAGTCCAGCTCAGTCTCACTGGATTGCCGTGAAAAACATTCTCAGATACATTGAAGGAACCAAGAACATGGGTTTGATCTACAAGAGAAATGAATCAGCAGTGCCCGTCAGAGTGTACACGGACGCTGACTGGGCCAATAATGAGGAGGATCGGCGATCCATCTCTGGAGTACCCGTGCAAGTTTTTGGTAACTCCGTGTCTTGGCAGACAAAGCGACAACGACTTGTTTCCAAGTCCTCTACAATTGCTCAATACATTGCAGCGGATGATGGAGTGGAGGAAGCATTATGGACACGGATGGTGCTTCAAAGACGGATGAAAACTCAAGCTCTCGACGCAATTCCAGCGATGATTGACAACAAGTCGACCATTCAAAGACTGTTAAACGGAAAAATTTCGAGGCACAAAAGACAGTTGATTGTCGCATCTTTTCGATACGGGATGCTATACAATCTGGGCATCTAAAACTCAAGTACTGCCCAACTGTGATTATGTTAGCTGATGGGCTAACCAAGGCTCTTGGGACTACACGTTTTCGCTAACTCCGTGAAGCAATTGGCATCGAAGAATTGACATCCAGCGCTGGTGGGGAAGTGTTGAAGTAGACAGTCTGAACGTACCGTATTCTCGATAGATGTCACCAGATGTACGGTACTACGTTTTTCATACTTAAGCCTCATAATGAATCACTTCAGAACTTGCTTCCTCCAGAAAACATCTCCGTGCAGGAGTCCTTCATCACCTTCACACAGGAGCGTTCCGTCAGCTCTTTCTCACTGGTTGCTTTAATCTTCACGTGAAGAAGCTCGGTCCACTGGTGAAACCCGTTTTTGGCGAGCAACCGGCATTCTTCGTCGACGAAGGTCGCTACATACCGTATCGAATTGTCGTGTACGGCAACGAGAAGGTGGTGGCCAAGATCGGGAGAGTTTTGGATGTATGGACGGCGTGGTCTGGGAAGGGAGGAAGAGTGACAACATCACAAGGAGCGTTCATTTTCGATATTGACGTTCGAATGCTGGACGTTGCGTACACGCCTCGCAATATCGATAGAGGCTTGTCGACTGAGTCGATGTGGACGTATCGCGGCGAGCCCTTTGTTCCCAGCTTTGCTGTTGAGATTGATAAAATCTCTGGTCGAGGCTCTCAACGCAGCGCTCTCGATCGAAAGATGCGAAATGATTCTTAGACGAAACTCGTCAGACATTGGTCAGACAAGGTAATTCGTATGACGTTTGAGAGGTGGGTACGAAGAGCTGACTAATCTACATCTACCGCAACTTGACTCTCTTGTGAATCTATCACTAACTCGCTATTGGTTTTGCTTTTTTTTCCTCCTCGACGGACTGTCCAAGCTGGAGTTGATTTTTGGATGCAGCGGCTTTCTCGATCTTGAGCATTACATAGCGCAGCTGGCTGAGGCGCTTTTGCACCTTCCGATGGCGCATAGCGCGTCCGTCGAGAAGGCGAAGTGATGGAACAGTCTTAGACTTATTCCCACACATCCAAAGTACCCACACATGACGAACTGAACAACAAAATCGGCTGGAACACGGCGAAATTTGCCACCCCCGTAGTGACACAGCTGACGCTCGTTCTCTTCGGCAGTACTGTCGGCAGTCAGATCCCTTGAACTAGAAAGCTTGTCCACAATATCAGTGAAACCAGTGTCGTTTAGACAGCTCCTAATGGCTGCATGTAGACCGCCATATGTAACTGTCCCCTCACCGATAGTACGTTTCTCGAGCTCCGAAATGGTGTCCTTGACAGTGGCGAGACGCGTAGTTTCAATTTTTGACAGCGTCCCCACCAAGCCATCCTTCAACCCCTTCATTTCACACAGAATAGAAACGTGACGGGGGACTCCCGTTGGGCGAATACGTGATTCAGCGCAACCATCCCCAGTATTAATTCGTATCGCGAGACTTGATAGAAAATTCTCGTCCTGGAAGATGGGGGTTTCAGATGCGTGGCGCTGTGGTGAGAGCGTGGCCTTCAAGTAAGTTGAATGATAAACCAAAGAAGCCAAACAGTACTTAGCTATGTATTCTAGCCTTTTGGGCAAGGCAGGAAACATCAGCTTCATACAGTTTTTGACGCACTCTCAGCAAAATGCGGTGGTAAGCTTGAAAACTTATAGCTTTCTGTAGGCAAACCAGCCACGGTACGACCGACGTGCATGTCACCAGCGGCCTCGTAGCGCAGGTACGAATTTTGCACACCTCCGAGCGACTATCCCGCTCGCAAATGAACCGCAGTTGATGACGGGCATGCTGTAGAGCCCGGTCAGCAAAATGTCGCCGAACCTTTTCGCATTGAGTGAGTCCCAAGCTCCGTGGCGTCAAGTCCTTGGCGCTTCAACTCTGAGGCTACAGTATCTTGTGTCAGTAGTCAGAGCCAGCACTTTCGAAAGAGCTCATACTGGTTACTGCCGGGGAAAAGGATATCGCTTCCGTCAGAAGTCGACACAGCCCAGTACAGGCCTAAGGCCACAATAGGGCATATACTAGGCTGCAGCGGATTGGCGTAAATGTGGCGAGGGTCTCGCGGGCGGTCGCCTCCTTGGTCGTTCTTCATATGAGCGAAGTAAATCTGCAACGCGTCTCCCCTCCACTCCATTTGTGAGTGACGGATACCAAACGCATTTGACGAGCGGCACATTAGGTTCCACGCGATTACCATTTAGCGTGAGCAAATGGCATCTCATTGCTTGATTGTGCCAGCATCTTTTCACACACAAAAGAGTACAGGTCAAATATGAGCGGGTCCTTGCCTGTCTTCACGGAGCTCTCGCCATTCGCAGCGTCCATGGCAATCTTGTGCTTGAGACCCTTGAGGTAGTTCGTGAGCTCAGACTCTAATGTCTTGTGCATGGTGCGACCGTAGTCACGAAACAGGTTAAACAATCCCGCTCGGTACGTGTTCAGTGCAGAGTAGCTTAACGCACCGCCATCCTTTCGCTCTAGCGTCACGAGCCAGGTGACAAAGTCTGCTGCACCAAGAGCGTCAAAGTTGAGAGGCACTACGCTGCGACCCTGGGTGACAAGCTCCTTAACACGACAACGCAGCTGCTGTAGGGTACACGCACTGGTGTCGCCGAGTCCCGTTAGAACAGGTTTGGATATGAGGTGCGACTTGTTGCGGATAATTCCGGTGAGGAAACAACAGTAAGAGTTCTGGTAAGTGGCTCTTGAGCGCGCGGTGACGGTATTATCACGAATTTCGCGAACGGTTTGCTCTAGCTTCT
>AWVV02005414.1:0-46660 GCA_000500205.2 Phytophthora lateralis | reverse complement strand
CGGCACCGTAGCCGAATATTATAAACAAGTTCAAAATTCGTCTATTGTCTGGAGGCTTTTTCGTTGCCTCCATGATAAATGGTCTCTAGTTCTTACAGCAAAAATATAGATATGGTGGTAATATAGTCGCCGTGAGCGAGGATAGATGGCGCTTGCATGGTCTTTCTTCATCGACAGCCTGCACTCCGCACTGTTAACCGCCCGTGGAGCTAATAGTTGGCGTCCCAAATGTGCAGGTGGTCACGCACGTCTTCCACGTCGTGGGTCTTGGAGAGGAAGCGCGAGATGGACTCGAGCTCTTGGTCGTTCGGGTCGTCGATAAAACTGGAGCAGCCGATGGCGTTGCGCGGGTGGAAAATGTACGACATGGGCGAGTTGTCGATGATGATCGTCTGGGTGATGTCGCGATCCAGAAGCGACAGGTCCTTCACATAGTTGCCCTCGTACTGCACGCAGTGCTCGCGGTAAAGACGGTAGCGGATCACTCCTTCCGGGTCCAGCTTGTCCAGCAGCGGGTCCGCGTACTTGCTCAGACTGGCCGTGTATATCACAATCTCGTAGTGCTTCGCCATCTCAACGAGGAACTCCTCCGCGCCAGGACGCTTGCAGACGTACACCTGGTGAATCGTGCCATCGATGTCCACGGGGATGATATAGTCGGGGTTGGTCGTCGGTCTGAACGACGAGTGCACCAGCGTCTCGTCCAGGTCCAGCACCAAACACTTCTTGCTCGCGTCGTCGGGTGAGATCGGAGGCAGGACGCTCTTGCGCAGTTCGATCGTGTTGTTCCTAGCACCCGTAGCTTTCGGTTTTTCCGGGGACGAGCGGCCTTGAGCCTTCTTGTCCAAAGCCTGCTGCTGCTGCTCGTTGATTCCCAGTGCTGTCCAGATATTCGCGAACAGGTTGCGGAAGCTGCCTTGCTGCGATCCGTTGGCACCAGAACTCTCGCGGCCTAAGCGGCGGCTGCCTCCGAGAACGGGCTGCTGCTTGCCGCTTTTGTCGGCCTGGTGCACGATGCTCGCCAGCGGGTTGGTGGGATTGAGATCTGCAAGCGGCTTCTTGGGCGAGGATCCGTTCTTCTTGCCGGCATCCAGCGCGTTGCTACTCAAACTGCGACGCGAGAACATCGGGGCCTGAAACAGTCGGCCTTGCTTGGGGCCAACTCCGTCCGGCTTCGGGCCTGCGTTCAGGTTCGTCTGCGTCTTCGATCGGCTGGTGGGCATCATCGTTGCGGGGTTGGTGCGTATCGAGACGCTGTGAGTTTGTCTGAGCGGGGCCTTGCTTGTGAGGTCCCTGGAAAATCGGCTAAAGACTAGCTGCTGTGGTGTGGTGCGGTGCTGGCTAGTGCTCGAATGCGATAATAAATTAAACGGAAGGAGCTCCGCAAACTTGAACGCAGCAACGGCCGGCACACACTTGACACTATTTCTCCCTCCACGTCTCGTCCGATGGCCTCACGCCGAGCAACCCGTCCCTCCTTGACCTTCCAGCATCTATCCTTGACGACGTTGCGTTTATTTTTGCGTTCTGATTCTTCTCAACCTGTGCGCTGGCAAGGAATTCCACCGCCCAGAACGGCAAGGCGCTGCATTTTGCACACAGGGCGAGGGTAATATCTGCGATGTCTATTACGGAGTGAGCGACGTCTTGGTTAAGCAGGTTTGGCAAGGGGATGTTCGCAGGACTGGTGGCTTGATGGAGTCTTGACCTGCAAGAATAGTATTCAAACGTATCCTAGCAGACGATGGCAAGTTGTTAGCGATGAAAAGCTCACTGGAGGTGCACATGTAGATGAAGACTCGACGTGACGTACATGCCAACCGTTTCATTCAACGGCACATCGGAACACGAGATAACTCACCTCAAGGTTGAGACAACCGACACGAAATACCGTTAAGTGACAAAAAGCTCCAGGGTGACACCATCAGACGATACATATGGAGACGAACATCATGATTGCCATAACTCCGCGCATCGAGAGGATGACTGGAATGCCTTCAATCGACTCGGTTGTGAAGTTGCTCTGGTGGAGAACAAGCGTCATATTTGGCGGAAATTTTACTCGACAAGGCCTAGTGAGAGCTAAACCACATAAGGGTACCTTGAGAAGCGTGCCCAAGTTGAAATCAGCTTGTTCAGCGCATGTTCTGCCACCTTGACTTGGTCGTCGCTAACGTGGTTTTCTTTTAGCACTTTCACCGTAGCCATCGCAGCCTGAACAGCAGCAGACGAACGAACGACAACGTCGTATCTCTTTCCCTCTTCAACCTCCTCTCTCTCACGCTTACGGTCGGCCAACTCGTCCTCTTGATCCTTCTCAAGGAACTTTAGAAGTCGCTCAGCTGTAGTCCGGAGCCGGCGGTGTTTTGCTGGGCCTTGGCCACCTGCTAAGATCCGTCCGACGCTGTGTCACGGCTGTCTGCTCAAGTGCTCACACGGGAAAGACCCATCACAAGTTCTCGAACTCGATCGCCACGAACGGAAAACCAATA
Organism: Phytophthora lateralis; assembly: GCA_000500205.2. Taxonomy (NCBI): domain Eukaryota; phylum Oomycota; class Peronosporomycetes; order Peronosporales; family Peronosporaceae; genus Phytophthora; species Phytophthora lateralis. The sequence goes on along the minus strand of AWVV02005414.1, from coordinate 44,168 downwards.
GAGAGCGTCCACGCCCCGCTCGCAATAGTCCCAATGACTCTATCGTTCTAGCAAAGTACCGGTGAACAGCCTTGCTGTAACGAGCCAAAGTCTCATTCCACATCGACTGAAGCTTGCTGCTGGAGTGCGGGAGCGGGTTACCTTTTTTTCGGTTCGTATACCGATCGGGTCGGGGTTTCGGGTCTAAGGTGCAAGCCGTCAGCAGCTGGTTCGCGTGGTACACTTTGAGGAGCGCACGCACCTCCTCCTCAGTCTTGTCAAGAGGGAGAGCGTTGATCCGAGCGACGGTCGGGTCTTCTTCCACCATGCTTTCTTCTTGGCAAAAACTCTCCCAATTTACCCTCCCCTTTGGTGAGTCATCTCTCCCCAGGGAAACCTCAGCCTTGTAGAGACTTGCACAAGTCTCAAGAAGTTGTTTGAACCCATCGCAACTGGCCATAAACGGCTTGATGTGCTTACACGACCTGCAACATTTAATAATTTAGTCGCCTATTTTTGTGTGCTGTTTCCTGTGGAAAATCACTTTTGCGAGAACATACCCTGTGCAACTTGCAGGCCACACAAATGGTTTCGCCAGGGTATCTGAGGACATGTGGACTTTAAAGCAGGTGACCAGCTTGCCGTCAGGATGGAAGAGGCTTCCTCGTCCTTATTATAGCAGCCGATGCGATAAGATTCGATGTCGAGGCCTCCTTTTCGGTGGGGATCGCTCGCGCCGGAAGGTTTACTACTACCTGCCTGGAAATCGATGTCCCAGTCGACTATGGTCGTGTCGGAAAAGCCGCCACTTCGATGGTCTCAAGCCAGCCTGGAAGAAGGCGGCAGCTCGCTCCACAGTGACGCCACGAAGGAGCAGTCGGCAGATCTCAAAGCTCGTCGAAATGTCAAACGATTTCGTCCACGGTCAGGGGAACAAACGCTAAATCAAGACAAGAAATTTCGGAGACGACGATGTCGGACACCCGGTGATCAAGTGAGAAAGACCAAGATGCTGCTTACCAGGTCGCTGCTAGTTGTTGGGGTCTGTGTCGTGGTGATGGTTGTAGCGAGCGTCCAAGTTAAGAGCCTAATTTATTCTCCTCTCGAGGTCAGACGGCGGCTAACGTCAACTTCAGCTTCCAGCAGCGAGACAATTGCTAAGACGCTGCACTTGGACGAGCGATACGCCTTTGACGGGACGCATTCAGACTTCGCTCAGCAGTTTTATCGACGATACCTTGCCGGGGACGAAGCGGAGGCGATTGCAGATACGAGCGACCTGACGGAGGTAGTGACCTACGTGAGCGACGAGTTCGGATTGGACTTTGCCGAGCTCCCGGCAATGCTGCAGCAAGCTGTCGTGTGGGATATGGGCTACGTGGCTGCTGCTGATCTTGGTTACATCAAGGTGTACACCAAGTGCGGTATGCGCATGTCGGAGCTGCAGATATCGCACAGTGCCTTCAGAAGTGTTGGATGTACCGAGCAGAGGTGTGCCTCGCCGAACGGTGAGCTTTTCTATCAGTCGCTCTACTGCAGTGGCTATCAGATGGGGAACGTCAGCCTCTGTGCTGCTACGAACGGCATCACTCCAGTGCATGGAGCGATGTGGTCTGACGGAGGCACGGACGACGTTGTGCCTGTGAGCGAGATGCAGCGACACGAGTGGACTGATGCAGGCACCGACTACACAATCATGGCCGTTCACCTCTCAGGCGACCCCAACAGCTACGGAAAATGCGTGATGCCGTCTATGATCGTTCCGTGCGTGGCCTACGATGCCAGCACTGCGGACGAGCCGGATTGGTGCTCACCAGAACGTGGCGAGATTGTCCCGCAGTGGCTCGAGCTGGAAAAAACTGGCGGCGTGATCGTGACTGAAAGTTCAGGCTGGCAAAAAGCTGCTCTCCCTGTCACCATTACGAGTGTAGTGCTTTTACTGCTCGTTGTCATAGCAGCCTTTGTGTTCTGGTGGAAATCTCGTGAAAAGCAACACCAGAATGAGGATCTTCTAGAGCAGAAGCGCGCAATTTTAGGTGGCCGCGGCTCCGACGAGCTTTCCGTGTTGGACGACATCGATTTCATCCTCGCAGCCCCAGGCCGGTCATTTATCGAGACTGGAGGAAGAGAGCAAGCAACAGCAGCTTGGGTCGCTTGGGGTCATACTCCAGTCAAGCCGAAACAGGTCGTCAATCGGTCTGTCGTTGGCGAGAACAGTGAAGACCTGGACGCAATATTGCTTCGAAGTAGCTTCGAGGACATGAAAGACATGGACAGCATTTATCGTCTCGAAGGTTCAGCTCCCGATAGCCACCTTCACCAAACCTTTCGCTCGCCTAGCAAGGCTACAACTGCCGGGTTAACAAGCTTCGCGTCCGGTGTCACTGGCAGTCCACGAAACACACTGACGCTAACCTTCACGCGGAAAACTAGTTCATCCGAGCGGGCTGGCAGATCATCAGTCTCAACGGATCCGGCTTCCGGGACGATGGTAAGTCCTCTGGTAGAGTTCCAGAACGACCGAGCAGTGTCCTCGCGTCGTGTTCCTTTTGTCGACGTCAGTTTAGTGCGGCAGATCACAACAGGCGCGTACGGGGAGGTCTGGGTAGGACGGATGCGCGGAGATATCGTGGCAGTTAAACGACTCGCACGCGATCGACGTCGCCAACTTCATGAACTCGAGGTTTTCGCTGCTGAGATTCAGCTCATGGCCTCGTTCTCGCACTTGAATGTGCTAGGCCTTATTGGTGTCGCCTGGAACACGCTTGAAAACATGCTCCTCATCATGGAGTACATAGAGCGCGGAGACCTACAACACGTTCTCCAGTATCACAGTGACCAAGCTGCGCAAGTTAAGGGCTCGGTTGACCACACCATTGTTGAAGAGTTTTCGTGGGCCTCGCACAAGGCGCGGATCTCGCGAGATGTAGCCTGCGGGTTGAAGTATCTGCACAGCCGTCAGCCGATAGTGGTGCACCGCGATCTGAAGTCCAAGAACGTGCTGATCGACAACAACTACAAAGCGAAACTCTGCGATTTCGGTATCAGCCGTCTACGTCGTGACGACGACACCATGACGAGTGGCGTGGGCACAGCCTACTGGACTGCGCCGGAAGTGCTCGCGGGGCATAAGTATTCCGAGAAAGCTGATGTGTATTCTCTAGGCGTTGTGCTCACCGAGTTGGATACTGGAGAGCTACCATTCTACGACGCGCGTACATCTGACGGAGACAAGATGGAGGCGATTCACATTTTGAGTCTTGTAGTGAGTGGTGAGTTGCAGCCAAGCTTTACCCTTGACTGTCCTGACGATGTTCGCAAATTGGCTTTGGCATGCTTGAACCCGAAGCCCGAGTGTCGACCGTCCGCGAAAGAAATCATGAATGAACTCAACCGATTACTTGAATCGGATGAGCAGTGTCCACTACCGAGCGGCGGCTTCGTATGAACCAAAACCACAACCGAACGGTCGGCACAAACGCAGATTTCTGGATTCGGACAGGACGATGGCGAGTGGCGGCTACGACGTTAACTTTGCGGCGTTGGGACTTACGCCCGAGCGGTTCGAGGCGTTCAAGACGGTGTTCTCTTCGTTGGACAAGGCTCACACAGGTGCAATCTCGACACGACAGTTGGATGCGCTCTGCTTCCAGTTGGGCGAGGCTTTCGACGAAGAGGAACTAGCGGTTGCTGCTGCTAGTCTCGCAGACGCGCAGACTGGACTCATCCACTTCTCCACCTTCCTGCCATGGTGGATCAGCGAGTGAATGGCTACTGTAAGGGGTCAATCTTGTCGTGGTACGCGTGTATCAACGTCGGAGGGGAGATAATAGACCTGTCTTTGATGATCAATACAATTCTCGATTCCTGGTTATCCTACTTGAATCGCGTGGGTGAAGCGGTAGGAGCTGCTGCAAGAGCTTGAGAGACTGCTTTGCGGATGCTCAAGGCTCGAGTAATGAGCTCACGTCGCTTAGCACGTGAGTGGAGCAGCAGGTTGCGTTCATGTAGCCGTCTCACCTTCTCCGGTGCGTCTGTGAGCTCGGGGTTGCCGCTTAGATCAATGACGCGCAGCATGGGCAGCATGTCGGTGGTTGATGGATCGATCACTCGAAGGCGGTTGTCTGCCAGTAACAGCTTCTGCAGCTTCCCTAGTCCGGCTCCGATCGGCAGCTTCTCGTCATCGTTGTCGAATGATATTTTCTCGATGAGGTTTCCTCGCGCGTCCAGCTCCTCAAGCGCGTCCAACCGTCCAAAGGTAGCAACAGGAAGCTCGAGGAGACGGTTGTGCGCGACATTGAGTCGCTGGAGGTGTCGTAGAGCACCGATAGAAGTTGCCGCCAGCCCTTCCAGTTCATTTTCGGCTGCGTTTAGCACTATGAGTTGTGGGAAGGCTCGAGCTAAACCATCGGGCAGGAAGCGTAGAGCATTCCGACGAACGTTGAGTTGATGGAGGTGTGGGAACCGTTTAGCCAGCTCATCGAGCGGTGGAAGCTCCTTTAGCCGGAGAGATGACAAGTCCAACGTAGCTCCATTAGATTGCGTCAGACTCACAGCATACCGCAGCTCTAGAGCAGATGATCGGGGTGAAAGAATTTGCTGCTTGGTCTCTGCTTTTGAACCGGCTGAAGCTGAGAATTCGCTGCCATTTGACTGCTCTGGTTGGTCTGAAGTCTGCTGCTGCATTGAATCTGCTTCATTGCCGCACATGACGCAGCAATGGCGCGGGAAAATGCAAGTGAACACGTTGTTACCTGTATTTATAGGGACCAGCAACGCAGTGCAGCAGCTAGAGCGCCTTCTGGAAACGTACGAGCTTGAATGAGCCGTGCTGTTTCTCACCTTCAGGCTGTTCGACATACCCAAGCGAGCGATAAAGTTGCTGAGCGCCGTCCATCGCACCAATGGTCTCGAGACGGATTTCCTTGAACGCACCGCACGACGCGGTAAACGCCTCAACGACTCGGACCAAAGCTGAAGCAACACCACGACGGCGAACTGCAGGAGATACGCTCAGTCGGCAAAGCTCAGCGGTTTGTTGGTCTTCTTGGACACTTGACTTCGGAGGCGACGACGTAACCAGCGGCTTGACACCCACACAACCAACGACTTCACCTCCGATCTCAGCTACCCAGAAGCCGCTCTTCAAAACGCCAGCGTTGCTGCAAGTCTGAAAAGCTTGGTGCACATTAAACATGTCTCCACTCGGGCGACGGAGGCGGTTCGCAACAAACTGACGGACAGCACGAGAGCCCCTGGCAAATTCGAGGTGTGAGCTTTCAAAGAGCGAACGCACAACGGCCAGATCATCATGTTGGAATGAACGAATGATCACAGCTTCCGGTGGCGTCTGCTGCTTCCGCTGAGGCTTCGAAATAGCAGTCAAAAGGTATCGGTGCTGCTGCGCGTATCGAGTGGTCCACTGAGCTCCATCCTTGTCATGGTCTTTGGAATTGTCAGCGAGGTAGATCGCGTAGTGTGCATTGCACAGTGTCCAGTCGGCGTACTCATCGAAAGGCTCGAGAGATGTCAACCTGCGTTTCTCCTCTGCACTTGCGCACGCCGCGAAAACACCGTTCATGTCTAGGATGCGGCACCTTTGCCAGTGTGAAAGAGCAAGTAGCCGCCGGGCGTGATCGGCAGCTGTCCGGAAACCTCGCGCACCTCGAAGTGTGCATCCCTTTGCGGAGAAGTAGCGCTGCAACGTTGTGTCAAACGCACTGCCATCTTTATCCTTCTTCTCGCACACATCAGCAGTCTTGCTGCTATCCTCTTCGCTGGCTTGAAGTCCGATCGGGTCGTAGAGCGCAATGGAGCCACTTGGAAAACCGTCGGCGAGCCAACGCAGCAGCTTCGTGCCCTTCTCCGGTGCCAGATACGACTAGAAATTACAGACAACTCAGTATAAAGCTTTCGAACAGACTAATACAAGATCAAGCTATACCAGGACGCATTCAGCGAGAATGAGTGTAGGCAGGCTTCTGTCAACGCCAGCAGCAGCCAGCGTGACATCAAGTCGCTCCAAGTCTCCGAGATCACAGGCAATCAGCGAGTACGTAGCAGAGGGCACACGGCACTGCCATGCCACATTGGCATCATCCGTAGTGACAAGAGTGAGGTTGTCCACATCCTTCGGGAACAGGCCCGCACGAACGTCTTGGTCGTCCAGCAATCGCTTCTTGGCGTCCACAATGGTATCACAGTCCACCTCGGTAAACACAATTTTCCCAGCATACTGTCGCTGCTTAAGCAGACGGAAGAACAGCGTGTCGAATCCAGCGCCCAGTGACACGATGTTGACTTGAGACGACGTCGCATCTACAACTCAAAGCGTCAATAAAAACTGCAGTGCAAACAACAATTATGAGCACCTACGTTGTAATAGAAATAGATCAATACAGCGAGCGACGGCCACGTGACGGAGGTAGTAGCCGCGATGGATCTGCAGCAGAAAACACCCCGATAGAACCAAATTAACACTTCAGGATCCTCTTTTGGAGTCGAAAGCTCATCTGGACGCTCAAGTCTGCATCATTTGAGTACCAGAGGGATGCGACGCTTTGGTTTATCCACGAAAAAGCGCAGAAATGGATCCTGGAAGTAGCCGATCGTCACTGCGGAGCTGCAGAATTATAAACAGGGAGGAATGATACATTAACTTTAGAGACTGCTACTGACGGGTGTACTCCGTTTCAAGACGTGTAAATAAGCCAGAATGCAAGGTTAGCGTATGTGAAAACGTACAGCTTGCATTTAACGGCGTCGAAAGCCGTCTCTGTCACATTGTGGTCGCTCGTGCCGCGCCATTCTGCGGTCGTCGATGCCGCCATGGTGACCAGCGGATGGAATTTGGTGTACAACACATATTGAGTGGAAACATAGTATCTGCGACGTGTGATAATCTCCTGGAGAAGATAACTACACCAGTGCTGGTCTGGGTTTCGCCGACAAGAAGCAATCGTTCGATCTGACGGCAAAGAACCTGGCCCTCATGAACGCCCTGCAGAACTCGACGTGGAATGCTGAGGTACTGTCACACACGGCACCGACCAGAGCTACTACTGGTACAGCACGTACACGCTGTCCACGAGCTCCAGCACTTGGAGACGTGCTCAGGCCACGGATTCAGCTAGTTCATACTATGCTAACGTGTCTGTTGGCAGCACTACGACCGGAATCTCTGTTAATAGTCAAGGCGGTTCTTTTGGCGGCATGGGAAACTCCACTGGCATGGGCGGCGGCGACTCGTCTGTCAACTCGACGATCGCTGTCATGATGCAGAAGTACCTGCTGTCCTTTGTGATTACGGGCGATCCTAACGCGATGTGGCCCGATGATAAGCTGTACTGGCCCCAGTACAACGAGTCCAGTGTCGGCACGGAGATCGTATTCAACGACATATGCACGGTGGCGGACGATGATCTCACCAACGCCAAGAGTCTATTCTGGAACAAGGCGTTCTGGTACTAAGGAGAGATCGTTCGCTGAGCGTCAACAAGTTGAAATATCTGGAATGTGATTGGCAAGTTCACTTCAACTTGCCTTTCGCAGGAAATGTCGATAAAGGTTGTTGGGAACCAAAGCGACTCGCATTGCGAGGAAGCTGCCCCAAGTTACAAATGCCTTACCCGTACCAGTGAGTTGTCAAAGTGGATATCGCTACCTTTTATTTTCTTTCATCACAGTCATGTCCATCCTCTCTGTTCTTGTTTGCTGCCTGTTTGCGAGGCAAGCACAACAACTTTCGTTGTTAGCCAAGATTCCATTGTCCTGGAACACCGACACAAAGCGCAGCAGCACCCGATAAAAAATGTGCTGGCAAAAAGTGAAGTCGTTAGCAGTCAAGCCGATAGAGCCGCTAACTTTTATCCGTCCACGGAGTGGGGGATGGATAACCTTGGATAATACATGTACAGACACCGCCATGCCAGCCAGCCAATTCTCAACGTTGATCTTCATGCATTGCCCCGCGTGTAGCCATCTGGACGAGCGGTAAAAGTGACGATCAGCTGAAGCAGCTTCCCATTGGTTCAAATACCGCACAAAACCGGGCCCAATTAAGTACATAGTCACTTTTTTTGCAGAACCATTTCAGTACAAGCGCCGTCGGCACCGCACTTCTCCACCTGCTGCATTGCATCCGCCGCTCGGGGATCGCATCTCCACCTTCTCCTCCATCGCGAACCGGAAGTGCTGGTCGTCAATGTCCAGTAGCCAACCCTCTGCATCTCACGCCGCCTATTCTCGCTCTCCAGCCGGTGAAAAGCGCCAAGAAACGGCCCGTTGGGATTCCGCCCAGATTTGCTTCCGTCCTGAACAGTCCCCAAGTCTCCTTCAGTTTCCATTCCTCCAGCCATCGCCATGTTCCAGTTCTACGCGTCGGACGGTCCCAAGTTCGGCGAAGAAGCGGTTGAAATCGAGCGCTACCGAGCGCGTCACCGCCGCGTGTGTCGCGGCCAGACGCCCGACGCTGCGCCCAGTCCACAGGTCGAGGACTTGGACGTGGAGGACGGACGCACCCGCAAGATCCCCGCCAAGTGGCGTCAGCAGCAGCAGCAGCAGCAGGTTCCCGTGAACAACCAGTTCGACGAGGCCAATTGGAATGGAGCTGCTGGAACTCACACGGGCTTTAACGCCTTCGACTTCTCAACGTCTCCGGAAGCGTTCGGCGAAACGAGCGAGCAGCAATTGGAGAGCAAAGCACCGTCCAGTCAGGACAACCAGCAGCAACAGCAGGAGCAGCAGCAACAGGGGGAGGACTTCAAAAGCTCGACCGGTCGGTTGTGGGAGCGAAGGTTGCAACAGCCGGATGGACCTGCAAAACAACTCCCGACCCTGGGCCAAGACGCGCTGTGGGGAGGCCCGGTGCACTACGCTACCCACGACGCGCAGCGACGATCACTGTTTTACGAGCCGCAGTACTACGCGTGAGGTGTTTGTCTACAGAACTTCGTCCCAACTGTACCATAACTAAATGAAAAGGATCAAATCAGTCTAAGGGGTGATACATTTACTTCCGGCATTTCGTCTCGCCTGCATCAGTACTTGCTTCAGGAAGCTACGGCAGCTCAGCGCTGTTCATGAGGACAGGCTGGTTGCGGTGCATCACTGACGCGAGATACACAATGAGGCCAAGCAGGAGCGTGATGACGGCGTGGCGAGGGTCCTCCCGCACCCAGGCAAGCAGCGACCCGTCCTTCTCGACCAGATCCTGCTCACTGTCGTACTCGTCGACGTCTTCGTCGTCCAGGTCGTCGTCACCCCCCTTGACGCTGGTCACCAAGTTCTTTTCTCCGGTTGCGCCATGACCCTTGCGGTCGATGGAAGCTGTGTCATGCTCGACGCTAGAATGCCGCTCGCTGTTCAAAGCACTCGCCGTCGAGCCACTCCTACCGATTCGGTTGGCTAGCATATCGCGAGTGCTGCTGCTTCGCCGTCGCAACTGGGAAAAGTTCGCATCCCAGGCAACCCAGTTGTCCGCGGGACCAGCGTGGCGCTGCACCTTGCTCGCGTCCGTAAGCGACTCCAGCCACTCCTCGCCTTCGTAGATGGTTTCCGTGCGCAACGCCAGAATCTCACCGTTCGGTTTGACGATTGCGATGCGGATGCTGTCGCTTTCACCCTTCTCGCACGCGAAACGCGTAACATCGGGGCCGCTGTTCGTAGTGATCTCTACAACTTCACAGCGCGTAAGCTCCATCATGTCCCGGTATTTGCGGGACCGTTTGTGAGAATAGTACGAGAACAGCGTTCCGTCTAGCCGGCACCAGCGCTTGGACCAGCGAGACGGCACCATGGTGACCTCTTTGGCGCCTCCTTTCTCTGCGTTCTTCTGAACCTTGCGCTTTTCAAAGGAAATGGACAGGTACCCCACTTTCACGCGGTTCTCTGGCTTTTGCCGCTTGTAGTTCTCGCGCAACGCCTGAATTTCGTCGTGGTAGGTGTGCACGAGATCGTCTCGCGCAAGATCGAGGAGGTTTGGTATTCGCTCCATCAGTCGAGTCCGAGCTGACTGGTCTATAGCGTGGAAGCCAAATATCAAACTCTCCAATGCCAAATGGAACGGCGGTGGAGGCAGCGTTAACTCGATCTCCGTGTTGGCACGACTCGAAAAGCTGCTCACATGAGCAAGCGTATTCTCACCCGTTGAACCAGTGCGAGAGGTGGTCGTCGTGGTAGAATCCGTGCTTCCGGCACTGTGAACATTCGTCTCCTCGCTTGAAGACGATGCCGAGGCACCAGACGCAGCGGAATGGTTTTGTTTTTTGTCCTCCTTGAACGACCCACGCTTTTTCACGCGCAAAACAATGTTACCCTCGGGGCCGATGGAGAATCGAGCTTCATCCTTCGGACACAACTCAAGCTGTTGCTGCTGCTCCAGCGGATGTGCATTATCCCAGAGAGTCACCAGGCTATCAAGCGGTTTCTTGACGTCCTCAAACGAGGAGGCCAGCGAGCGTAAGCAGGTGTCGAAGTATTCCAGTAATATACGTAGCTTCATCTTCGCGTCTACCTTGAAGACCAGGTGCTTTTGAAACTTGCCCGATGAGAAGCGGTGGAAGTAGTCCGTGTCCTGGACGATGCTGCCGATCGAGAGCCCCTTGTACTTCAGAAGGCTGTCGCTGATTGCACCGGGATCCACGTACAACCCCGCCGTGAATCGATACTGGTGGGAGCCATAGGGCTCGTCGTACTCATCAGGTGGTACCGAAAACTGGTGTGACCATGTTCCCAGCAAAGCACTGCCGTCAACCACCAAATCTCCACTGAACATGACACTGCTGTCACGGTCCACCATGGGCGCAAAATGAACCATGAGGGTGCGACTCTCGCGACGCAGCATTTCAAGCTCCTTCTCATCGTACTCAGCCCACTCGTCTTGGGTCGATGGTTGTCGCTGAATTTTCGGGGGACCGATACGGCTGTGTCTCTTAGACCGACTGTTTTTTGCTGGCTTGGTTACTGCGGGGGGTTCTGTCCCCGGTTCATTGTGGTGTTCCTTAGTGTCTTGGGTTTCGTCACTCTCGTGAGATTGCCTCTTGGTATCATTATGGCCGTGTTCAACAGCGCCAAAGAGGTCCTCTGCTTCGCTGTCATCCTCATCGTCGTAGTCAGCATCGTCATCATCGTCATCTTCAGACTCGGAATCATCTTCATCTTCACTCTCCATGCTCTGGATGCGTTCATGAAGGCTGCCAAAGATTTCGTCTTGAGCGTCCAGTACTTCTCCTCCCCAAAGCGATGGCAGCCTTTCGACCAAACCGCGTTTCGCGTCATGCTGGATAGAGTTGCTGTCAAAGAAGAGGGCTTGGATGCACTTACACAGAGCATGCGATGCGATCGGTGGGTACAATTGGCCGCGCAGACGATACTCAAATCGGCCGTCCTCGTGTATCCGCATGACCATCGACTCTGCCTTCTTGAGCGATTTTTCAATAAAGCCGAGGAACGTACGAAGTGCCGCTGCCGTAGGTCCCATCCGCGGGGACAGCTCGTCGTGCAGTAGCGCCGTCAGCACCGACTTGGACACGCGTTTCCGCGCTGTGACGACAAAGCTGCGTCGGAACGTCGTATTGAACAGTAAATAGTCGTAGAATTGTTGGTCTCCATGCAGACTCTTGGCAACACGGCCGTGGAACTTCTCCAGCTCTTTCGTAGCTGCTTCCGGGTCAATGTACATGCCCACGGCCAGGATCCGCTCGTCGGTCCAGCCCATGCGCCGCACCACGGGCCCAACCCCAACCAGCAAGTCTCCATTGGCCAAGCTGGGCGGGAACGTGATGCGCGAGTAGATTTCCTTCAGCGGTCCGTAGGTCATTCTCGACTCCAAGATGGGGATGTCGGCCGTGCCGAACGAGTTGCGCTCGCTGTTCCCGCCCTGTTCATTGTCCAGCAGATTGTGCGTCATGACGGGCGTGGAGCGGCCTCCGACCTCCATGAAGTCGCCACTGTCCATCGAACTGCTCTGCTGCACCAATAAGTTGCTGGCACTGGCGTCCTGATCGACGCCCTCGTCTCCCAAGTCCGGGATGGGCAGGTACGTGGGTCTCGCGCGTCGCTCCGCCTTGTTGTCCGACGGCGCCTGCTCCACACTGGCGTGGAAGACGTCGCAGAAGACGTCGATCCACTGGTGGCGCTCCCGCTCCGTGGCCGCGGCCAGCGTGAGCTTCGTGTCCTTGATGAAGAGCAGGAAACCGAAAGGCTTGGGCTCGTTGATCATGCGGATAGTGATGGGCGTGTGCGCCGTGAGCGGGATGTCCCCCTTGCGGGTGCCTTTGACGCTGAAGTACTGCAGCCGCGAGCGCTCCAGCACGAAGTCGCGCCACTTCCACGTGAACAGCCGCCGGTCTCTGCGCATGAGTTTGCCCAGCAGCAAAACGCCGCCGCTGCTGGAGGTGGCCGCGATCATGGGCGGCGTGCCCGGGAGCATCTGAGGCGTGCTGAAGACCGAGCCATTAGATGCCGACATCTCCGAGGGCGCCGCGTCGCCGCCTTCCGCGCGCTTCATCGTCTTCGTCTCGTTGCACTCAGAGCTCAAGTGACGAGTATCAAGCCGGAGCACATAGAGCGGTCGTTGTGACGTAAAGAATAGTGACAGGAGGTGATGTCACTAATTCAGATTTGAATAAGCGAGATGGCGGGAGGTGACATACCGGCGGACGCGGAGGCTGCTGCGCCGCTGCGGTACTCGTTCCTGGAGATTAAGGAGGCACAGGGCGTGTGCGGGGAGAAGATGGCGGTGGCGGCGCTGAAGGAGTGCGGTTCTGCGTCTGCCGCCCAGCAGCAGATCTTCCGCGCGCACGTGAGCGACCTGTGCGCGACTGTGTTCGCGGCGGCGCTGCGCAAGTACAACCCGGAGGAGAAAGGTATGGAGCGATCATGCAGAAGAAGAGTGATGGTCGTTTCTCATTGCAGGAGTGATCTGATGCAGAGGAGGTGGCGCCTGTGGACGAGGCGACGGCCAAGAAGTTGCGGGAGCTGGAGACGACGCTGCAAGAGAAGGAGGCGGCGGTCAAGAAGCTCCGGAAGCGGGTAATGATAGGGAATGGGCTCTTAATGAAAAAGGATTCAGAGACTCACTGTCTGTATGCAGGTACCGCAGATGGCTGCGGCTAATGCGCGTCGAGAGCTGGCCAAGGCTCGCAAGCGCCACGCTCAAGTGCTGCTGGAGTACGTCGCGCTGGGTGCTTAAGTGGTGGGAGGTGGAGACTGAAAAGTTGCTGGTGATGTAGGGAGCCGGAGACGACGGGGGTGGGTCTCGAACTCACGGAAGACCAGACGGAGGCGCTGAAGGCGGTTTATGTGAAGGTGCGTGGATGCTGGGTGGGCGTTGGTGTGGATGTGAGTGACGGATGGTGTTTTGTGGTTGCAGACGGCGTCCTCGATCGCGATCACAAGTACCAAGCTATCGCACGTTATGAGCCAGACGACCGAGACGATGAGCATCGTATGAGTTAAAGTGGATTGTCGTTAGGGCTGAAGTGTGGCTGACTTGTTATGTTTGTGTTAGATCGAGCAGGCGATGAAGCGGCCAAAGACGGAGGTTGACATTGCCATGGAACACAGCCCCACCAAGGCGCAAGCACTTCTGAACGAGCAGGTTTATCAGCCGCGTGGCTCGTTGAATTACTGGGCACCTGCATTTTCTCATCTCTATTCCCTTGTTGTTGCTATCCGTACAGGAACGAAACAGTCTACAGCAGTCTTCTCCTCTCCGCACACGTCTTGCGCTGCAGCTGAGCGCCTCGAAAAGCGTGTAGTGCTTCAATGTGTATTGTTATTCGTTCGCTCTTGCTGGTAACCAACACAGCAATAAATGTGTTCTCACAAACGGGTTCTACGTGTCGACGGTAGATTGTCTGAGGTTTGATGGCTTGAGACGGCTCGCGGCTGACGTCCTGGCGGCCTCGATAACTTGGTGCACGCATACCAGTGTGAAGAGCGCGACGGTGAAGTCCCAGGCATCGCTCACTTGTTCTGAAATCTCAAACTCTTCGACGGCATCGTACACGAAAGTCACCACAGTCGTCACTTTCGGTCCGTAGAACGCCAGGAATCGCGCCGGATACGACAACACGAGGGTCACTACAGGCAGCACGAGTTCTGACCCGCCGGTTATAATCACGTCCAGCGCTAGCACCACGCCCAGAAGTACAAGCAGCCCAGCAAGATTACTTGAAGCTCCAGACTGTCGAGGGTTGTGCTTCACTCCTTGAGAAGGCCTCTGCTTGGCGCGAAGATGGTTCATGCCAACAACACCGCCGTTTCGCGCTAGCAACAGAGACCGACTGGGGTGTATTTTGAAACAAAGGGCTACTGTACCGGGGTGGTGTGAGTACTGTAGCCTTTGGCGTCCATAATGAAATGTTATTCCGGCGGATAAGTATATGAGACTGCATTGCAAATGGAATGGCCAAACTCAATAAAATTTATGTACCGAGTCGCGACACGGGAAAAAACTTAGGATATGGGGCAGCTATGAACAAATACCATAGTTTCTTGTCTTAGCGCAATTACTTGGTTTAATACCATCATTGATCTGAGAACTCACGTACCACTCCACGTAGCTTTTGCAGGACATCTTTGGTCGCCGTAAGCTTACTCGTCGATCATTGCTCCGCCCCGGTAGATTTGCAACATCAGTCCCATGACCACAAACCCCAACGAGATGAAGGCGTAGACCACGAGCACGATGAGCGAATTCGGAAGGGGCTTCATCAGCATCAACACGATCTTCAAGGCGGCGTCGTTGTACGGCATGTACCGCTGAGGTGCGTCCAGCATCGCGTACCTGATCAGCACACTCTTTTTGTGCGAGAACGCGTCGAAAGAGTACTTGCCATGGTAAGAACCCATACCAGAAGCACCCACACCACCGATTGGCAAATTGTAGTTCATCGTCTGCACCATGCTGTCGTTCACGCATGCACTTCCAGAACTGGTTTCCGCCAGGACACGCATACGTGTCTTGTATTCGGACGAGTACAAGTACAGCGCCAGTGGCTTTTCGCGGTCGTTCACAAAATCAATTGCTTCGTCCAGTGTGTCATAGTACACCACGGGTAGCAGAGGACTGAACACCTCCTCCTTCATCACCGCACTGCGCGTAAATGCATCCAAGTCCATCTTGAAATTGAGCAGCGTCGGCGCCACAAACAGATCCTCTCGGTCCTTCTCACCACCGGACACAACGTACTCGGCATCTTTCTCCAAGAAACCAGCAACCCGGTCGAAAGCTTTTTGCGTGATGATCCGTCCGTACGACGCGCTCTTCTGTGGGTCTTGTTCGAAAAACGCCGTGACCGCGCGTTGAATAGCAGCAACTAGTTCGTCGCCGACCTTGGCACTCACTAGAACGTAGTCCGGGCGCAGACACGTCTGTCCTGCGTTCACAAAAGCCGCCCACGTGATTCTCCTCGCTGTCACTGCAATATCGCACGTCTCGTCCACGATCGTCGGGGACTTGCCACCGAGCTCCAGAATCGTGGGCGTGAGTGTCCTCGCCGCCGCCTCGGCCACGATTTTGCCGATAGTAGCCCCTCCCGTACACAGAATTAGGTCGAACTTGTGCTGCAATGTGGCCTGCGTGGCCGGAATGCCTCCGTGCACCACGCGCACGAAGCGCGGGTCCATGTAGCTTGTCACGAGCTTGAGCAGCAGCTCGCTCGTGTGCACGCACGTGTCGTGGGCCGGCAGCCGCACCAGCACGCAATTGCCGGCGCTGATGGCGCCCACCAGCGGCCACAGCGTCAGCTGCACGGGGTAGTTCCACGTGGACAGGATGCACACGACGCCCAGTGGCTCGCGCTGGATGTAGGAGCGGCCTGGCAGGTTAGCCACGTTCGTCCAGACCCGCTCCGGAACGGCCCAGTTCTCTAGCTCCTCTTCATGCAGCGAGATTTCCCCGCGCACGGGTGCGAGCTCCGTGATGAGCGTCTCAGCTGGCGGTTTGCGCAGGTCACGAAACAGCGCGTCCTGGATCTCACGCACGTTCTCGTTGACCAGGCGCCGCAGCTGCTTGAGCTGTGCCAGTCGCGTCTTGAGGTCGCGCGTGGTGCCGCTGCGGAAGGACGCGCGCAAAGCCTGCACGGAGGCGGCGACGGCGTCAGGGGACGTGGCGGGCGAGCACTCGGAGCTGTCGGCCATCGTCGCGTAGGTTAAGCAACTTCCAAAATGTTATCGGAAAATGTGCCGCGATCGTAAGTGGTAAGCAACATGGATAACGGGCTTCAACCACGTCATTATTGGATTTGAAAGGTGTAGTCATTATATTGAATTTGAAGGGTGTAGCCATTGGATGCCAAACTTTATCCAGCACCCACATGTATAATGAATCGGGTGCAATAGGACGACTACGGCGCCCATCCAGTTCTAAAAATAACGACGGAGACGCTGCTATTTTCGGGTCAGAGAAGAGAACGCTATCTTTGACCCCATCGCCTCGGCGCCTCGCTTCTCGCCGCTCACTTCGGCCCTCGCCATGAACCCCAGCAGCAACCCATTCCAGGACCCGTCCGTGCTGAGCGCGCAGTCGCCGGCTATGACCTTCTCGTCCATGTCGCCGCCCGCGCCCGTGGCCCCCGTAGGGGGCGCGTACCAGACTGCGGGCCAGACCGGTCAAGTTCCCCGCCAGAACCTCATGGACGAGATCGGCGCGTCCATCAAGGCCACCAACAGCCAGACGATCATCAAGGTCATGCGCCTACTGAACCTCGTGCTGGCCACGGCCACCATCGTGGCTGGTGTGCTGGCCTGGATCTTCGGCCAGGTGGACAGCTTCCAGAGGGTAATCGCTGGCATCTACATTGTCATGTTCGGCACGCTGCTGCTGGCCTTCGAGCTGCGCACCGAGAAGATCGACGTGGTGCTGCGCAAGAACTTTGGCTTCATGTATGGCAACAAGACGCGCACCATCTTCCTCGTCTTGTGAGTTTGGCTGTGCACTGAGGACTGTGCAAGTGATCACTTTGGACTGACAATTGTTGCTGTGTGTGTTTCGTAGCATTGCGATCTGGCCGCTGTCCATGGGCAACTTCTGGCTTACGATCCTGGACGCCGTGCTGCTGTTCCTCAACGCCTTCTTCAACTACTTTGTCATCTCGCAGCACCCGGCCTTCTCGACCGTGCCGCCCGTGTACGACCCCAACCAGCCGCAGGCGGCCGGCTACGCGCCCCCACCGCACATGAACGTGTAAACAGACGACGACTGCATCCCCGCTGGCCGTGTGTAGCTCCCATCCAGCAGTAACTTTTTTATTCCCAAAGCTATTTCCCATACATTCTCCTTTTCACCTACCTGTCAACTTATCTAAAGTCACAACCCTGTTTAAGTTTCCATCATGCCCATACCCCCAACCACTTAAGTAATAGCGCAGATGCACGAGTCCGCGGCGTCGGGACGCAGCAAGCTCGAGCGCAAGAAGGCCCGCCTGAACCGGCGGAAGATCGCGGCTGAGGCGGAGAAGGATGCGCTCGCTCGAGAAGCCGAAGCCGCGCGCGTGGCCGCCATCAGCCGCAGTCGCCTGCGTCGACTGCCTCCGTGGCTGCCCACACTGCCGTCCACCAACCCTCACGATGGCGCCGTACTCCGGGACCTCAACGACACCACGCGGCCCGTAGCGCTGCGTGTGGGCGAGGAGATGACGCGCTACTGCAGATACACGCAGCGCGTAGTGGACGACGCGCGGCAGCACATCGATGCGGCCATCGCGCATATCGAGGACGCCGTGCACAAGACGTGGCCACACGCGTCGGTCACGTGCTTCGGTTCGTACTCGACGGGCCTGTGGCTGCCGTCCAGCGACGTGGACGTGGTGGTCATGGGGCTGTCCAACGCGGAGGACCGAGACGTCCCCACGAGGTTCGTGCCGGATGGGGTCAAACAGCTCGAGCAGCTGGCCAGACAACTGCGGCCGCAACGCACGTGGGTGCAGCGCGTGGACGTCGTACGAGGAGCTAAAGTGCCCGTGGCCAAGCTGGTGCTGAGACGAGGCAGTCAGAAGGAAGGCGAGCTCTCGGCACTGCTGCGTGTGGACATTTCCATTGAGAACGTGCAGACGAGTCACGGAATGGAGGCGAGCAAACTCGTGCGGCAGTACGTGAGCGACCTGCCGAGGTTGAAGCCGCTACTCATGGTGCTGCGGGAGTTCTTGAAGGAGAAGGCGCTGAATAGTGCCTTCACTGGCGGATTGAGTTCGTATGCGGTGACGTTGTTGGCGGTGTTTATGATGGAGATGCAGAGGCATCAGGAGGAAGAAGAGGAGGACGATGTGGAAGGTGACGGTGAGAAGGAGACGCCCGAGGAGCGGGAAGCGAGAAAACATGGTCAGGTGTTGCTGGACTTCCTCGAGTATTACGGCACGTCGTTCGACTACTACACCACAGGACTGTCGCTGAAGCCGGAAGCTTTTGGCGCGTACCCGTTGGCAGCACACTTGTCCATTACAAACGGTGTGCCTCTCATGCCGCAGCTTGTGATCGACGACCCAGTGTACAGGAATGGACAGCACAACGCCGCCGCAGGAGCGTTTGCTCTCGCTCGCGTGGTGGCCGCACTAGAGAATGGCTACTACGCGCTGTGTTTTCACCGGCCCACTCAGTTTACCCCAACTCCGTTATGCCAGTTGCTGCATTGGTCAGGTCACCAGTCACGAGATGTAAGCAATGCCTCTGTTTCCACAGCCAAGTAGCAAGGCAAGAAGGAGGGTCCGTGGAGAACTATCAAGAAATTGTACTGCGGTGAACTTGCACGTGCCAGCGTGCTGAGAGGTGATCGCTGAGTACCTGTAGTAAAGCTGCTAATAGACTGGAATCGCAAAAGTACCCGGTAGAAATCCTGTTCTATGAGTTCGAATATGAAGTTCTACGACTGCTACGGCCTCGGTTGATTCTCTACGAACACTGATTACTCGTGTCTGCCCTCGCCATGTGAATAGAAGTCCCCTAACTACTGATCTCCTGAGCAGCGGCAGCGGCCTGCTGCTCTTCTAGCAGTTTCTGCTGGCGCTCGATCTCGTCGTAGTCGATGTTCGCGAGAACGTAGATGATGAACAGCGAGATGACCGTCATCTTAAAGAGCTGGCGCACGTCCTTGAACGTCAAAGCACGCATCGAGGCGATAAAGATTTTGGGCGCGAACACTAGCAGACACAGCTGGTCCCAGGCGAAAGCACCCAGTACCTCGAGCGTAAGAAGTCCAGTCAGAATTCGCGTGAAGCGCGGGTCCGGCATGGGTACAATCTGCAGCACCTTGTTGAACATCGGCATACGTTCCGTGCACAACAGGAAGACACCCACGATGCTGATGCCGAGCGAGTAGAGAAGACCGGGGTTCTCCGTCATGGGCTTCATAAACGGCCGACCCTTGTAGTTCACCGCGCACACACTCACCGTTTGCACGCCATTAATAAGGAAGATAACCGTGCTCATGACGCTGGGCTGGAACTCACCAGGCTTCGAGTGCGTGATGTCACCCTCGGGCGTGTACTCCTTCGCGAGGTTTGTAAGGTAGATCATGCATCCCAAGTGCAGCGCGAACTGGCCCGCAAGACTTGAGAAGAGTGCCGGGTGGAAGATGGAAGTTAGCGGGCGCACAGGCGACAGCTTATCCAGCGGAGTCGCGCGACTCAAAGTGATGCTAGCCACCGTAGAGATCATGCCCAGCGCCATCATCTGCGAGTTCGCCCACTTGACCTTGTCCAGGTACAGCACCGACAACGAGTACGAACTGATGAGGCAGTTCACGGCCAGAATCTGGTACATCTGCATTGTCGTCACGAGCGCACAACGGCCCTGGCGAATGATATCAACACAGCCCTTAATGGAGGGGGCACGAGAAGTGAACGGAGAAGCAATCGACGCGTCGCCGAGCTTCACCATCGGCAACTCACCATCGTCAAAGTCATCCATGTACTGCGCCATGGCAGCATTGTTAGCAAAGTTCGCGAAGCCTTTTGAGCCCGTACGCTCCATCTGCAGCTTCTTCTTCTCTTCGGCCTCGCGCTTGGCAAATGCCGCAATCGCCTTCATCCGCGCAAACGACTCACCGCGAGCCTGGCGCGCGCGTACATCAGCTTCCAACTCTTCCTGCTTTCTTTTCATCTCAGCCATTTGCTCCTCCTTCGTAAGAACCTTCAGTTTCGGGTTCTTCTTGGCCAACGCCTGCTGTTTCTTCTTGATGGTCTCCACAGCCTTCTTCTTTTGCTCACCAAGAATAAGCTCGACGTAGTCTTGCTTCGCCTTGCAATGCGACGTGTTCACATTTTGCTGCGCCAGACGCTTCTTTAGTGCTGACACATGCAGCTTCATCAGGTCTTCACGGGTGCTCACAGTGGCCACGTTGCCCTTTTGGTACTTCGCCAGACCGGTAACGCTCTTGTCTGCGTTCGCCGATCCGAATCCACCCAGAAGCGCCACACCAATATGCGCCTGCTTTAAGGCACCCACATCGTTACCACCATCACCACACATAAGCGTGTGGTGACCGTGAGTCTTCAGCAAGGTCAGCACTTTCTCCTTTAATTCCGGCGTCATTCGGGCATACACACGAACGTGGTTCAGGTTCTTCCAGATCACATCGTCCACTTCACCCGCAGCAGCGAGCGTCTTCCCGTTCACGCACAGGTCGTACTTCTTGACCAAAATCTTAATATCTCTGCTCTCATACGGCGTTAAGACTGAGTCATCTTCCGCGCTTGTCCACTTCAGAGGGTCGCTGGGCGACGAGCTCTCGCTCAGAATCAGAGCGGGGCGAGTAATAATGCCCACCTCCTTCGACACATGAACAGCAGTTAGCGTTGCATCACCCGTGATCATCGAGACTTGGTGCGAGCTGTCCTTCAGAACCTTCACGATATCTCCACTATCCTTGCGGACCAAGCACTGAAACACAGCAAAGCCAGCAAAGCGCAAGTCGCTTTCAGCCCAAGAGCGAGGCTGCTGAGCAACTTCGGCTTCTGACGGACGACCATTAACGTCCTTGTAAGCTAGGGCAAGCACACGCATTCCCCGACGAGCGAGACTCTGGTAGGTTGGCCAGTACCACGACGGAATAGAATCCGCACGCATCAGCGTAGCCACAGCCTCAGGGCTTCCCTTCACAAGTGAGCGCACACGCACACCCTTGTCTCCCAAATGCACCTTCGCCACAACGCTCATTCGCTGCAGCTTCGACGCGAAGTGGTTACGGTGCATGATTTGCACGAAAACATCCTTTTGGTTAATTCCCTGGCCCCAACGACGCTCGCTCGCGCGTTCAAGGTCCTTCTTCGCCTGGCATTGACGAGTGGCCGCATCATACGAAAAGTCGATAGCACGAATCGAAGCCTCTTCCACCGGGTCACCGATCATCTTTCCGTCAATCTGAACCAGCGATTGGCAACCGGCAAGCACTAACGTGGCGTCAAGGTTAGCCGCAATCATGGGCACGTGTGACAACACGTTGTCTTTCGTGGCAGCAGGGGTGGGCGTCGTGGTGTCCTCGCAAACCACACCAACCGCAGTAAGCTGGTCCGTGGTCAATGTACCAGTCTTATCAAACAGACAAATGTCCACCTTGCCAGCCAGCGAGATACGGAAAGGCTCCGTGCAGAAAATCGATAGCTTCACCAGGTTCAGCAGAGCCGAGTTCACCGCCATAGCTGTTTGCATCGGCAGTTCAGCCGGAATCACGCTCGTGATGATAAGCACACAACGCAGAAGCAGCTCGAACGTGATCTTGCCCTTCTGTGCGATACCGTGGCGCAGTACATACCCCGATGAAAGCAGAGCGAAGATCAGCAGCAAGAACGCCAGACCATACGCATCCCACGAACTACCCGTGACCTTGCCACTCGAGAACTCAATCATACGGACAAGTTTTCCCTGTGACGAGCTAAAGCCCGTGCGCAACACGTACGCCGTGCAACCATTGTCTGGTGCATGGGGAATCCTTTTAGTCAGTGTAGCCCCCGCCTCCCCGTCACTCGCGTTTTCCGCCTGCATAACCGTCGTTCCACCGAAAAGCACGTGCACCTTGTGCCCAGACTTCATGTCAAGTTGCTCCGCCAGGTCCTCGGTGCTCATCTTCGTTCCAATAGCCTCCTTCATCTGCGGCACACTTTCGCCGGTCAAGGTAGCCTCGTTGAGAACCGCCGAGCCATCCAACAGCAAGCAGTCGCAGGGCACCATGTTGTCATGGTCGCCATCAGTTTCACGCCTCATCGAGATGACGTCACCGGGCACGAGCACGTCAGAGTCCACCTTCTTCCACGTCTTCTCACGGTAGACGTAAATCTCGCGCGCCTTGTTGCCCATGCCGCGCAAGGTCTGCAGGTTCTTGAGACGGCTCATGACCGTGACTCCCTCAAACATGAGGATCATGCCCAGTGTGAAGAGCGAGTACTGCCAGTATTCGTCAAGCATGTACAGACAGACGCTGAAGATCTGGAAAACAGTGAGCGGCTCCAGCAGCTGCTGCTTGAACATGTCCAGGAAGTTGGGCTGCGGGATACTAAACTCGTTCTTGCCGTACAGGTCCAGCTGCTGTTCAATCTCCCTGCCGGAGCTCAGTCCGCGCGACGCGAGGTAAAACTTGACCGTCTCGTTCGTAGGCGCCTTGAGTTTGCGGAACAGCACGCCACCCTTGTCGCCGGCCTCTTCCTCCGCCACGTACTTGTGCTTCTGGAAGAAGAAGTACGGGCGGCCAGCGGAAGAGCCGTCCGCGTGTGTGGGCCGCGTGATCTCGACGATGCTGCTCTTGCCCTTGAACGAGCGCGGCACCACCATGACAAACGTGGCGTCGTCCAGAGCCGTCACGGGCGTGTACTTGATAACTGCCTTGACGCGCACGGACCAGACCTGGAACAGCAGCATGAGGCCGTGGGTCATGACTGTGGCCAGAAGATAGAGCAGGGGCACGATGGCCGGCAGGAACGGGTTGGGCAGCGGTGGGCCCTCCTCGTCCTGCTCCAGCATGGCCGTGTAGTTGATGGTAGGCTTGGCAGTCTCCCGCACTACCCCCTGAGAGAGCATGGCGGCGGCTAAGCCTCCATCCTCCTCAGGACTGCTGGGGATGACGAGTCCGGCCTCCTCCAACTCCTTCATGGCCTGCGCGTAGGGCTCCCCGGTGGTCTGGAAGCAGTGGTAGAGGGAGAAGGCGTATAGGAAGAGGAAGGGCACGTGCTCGAGACCGTAGCCCAGGTCCAAGGGGTTCACGCGGCGTCTGTGCAGCGACAGCTTGCGGATGGACTTGCCCGTCCATTGCGGGGGCGCGTGGGGCTTCCCCATATTTCGTCGAGGCCTGCAAAGACACTTGGAGTTAGTGGCTCGACTCCCCCTCAAATGCGGAATGGTCTGCCTACGTGGCCAAAGGGAGGATGATGGGTATGTCACTATTATTGAATAGTGACTATTAATTTTCAGCCAATGGGCTCCATGAGAACACGAACTTCAACGTGAACATGCACCCTCAGAACGGAACTCCTCCTCTGGGACGCAAGCGTATCAAGTATGGAGATTCCCATGGGTATCGCTGTGGTGTGTCGTTCTCGCGGCCGAATTGAGGCGCTGGGCCACGTGGTGCAGCTGCTGGCTGCCTACGTGGACACGTCGCCCCATTGGACTTTGCAGCGCGCAGTGGAGCGGGGCTTCGTGTTCCTTGTGCGGTGTCTCCTGCGAGTCGACTGCAGTATCTTTTTGGCCAGAATGGCTACGATCCGACGCGCCATTCGAGCGGCCGCGGACGGCGGATACGTGCAGACGCTGGCGACGCTCGCTGACCGCTACCCGCAGGCGGTTCTGGACGAGATCGCGGTCAAAAGAGCGGCTACGAATGGTCACTTGGCGCTGCTCCAGTGGATGCACGAGAGGGTTCCAGCAGTTGAGACGCTGCGCAAAGTGCTCTACTCGTCGGATACCATCGCGCTGGCAGCGGGTGAAGGCCATTTGGAGACAGTCAAGTGGCTCGTGGACGCGAGAGGCGGCGAGTGCTCGGCTGCTCCACTGCACCAAGCGGCGAGATGCGGACAATTGCAAGTGGTACAGTGGCTGTACGACCATTCCGGGTGCATTATCTTGCCGCGTGCAATGGATGAAGCTGCCGCGTGCGGCCATTTGCGGGTGGTGCAGTTTCTGCATGAGAGAAAGAGCAAGTGCACGACCATGGCCATGGTGGGCGCAGCGGTGAACGGACACTTGGAAGTGGTCAAATGGCTGCATGAACACCGTGACGAAGGATGCACGGCCTATGCAATGGATGGTGCGGCCAGCCGTGGACATTTGGAGGTGGTGCAATGGCTTCATGAGAACAGGAGCGAAGGCTGCTCGGTGCAGGCCATGAATGGCGCGGCGAGGGATGGTCACCTGCACGTCGTGCGATTCCTTCATCAGTACCGAAGCGAAGGATGTACACACAACGCCATGGATTGTGCTGCTTTCCAGAATCACTTGAAGACCGTGCGGTTCTTGCATGAACATCGTTCGGAGGGTTGCTCACGACATGCGATCGATGAAGCGGCGAAGTGCGGCCACCTGGGCATGGTGCAATGGCTCCACTTGAATCGATCGGAGGGATGCAACAGAATAGCGATGGATGGTGCTGCTACGCACTCGCATCTGGACGTCGTGCAGTTCTTACATGTCAATCGACTGGAAGGATGCACCGTAGCCGCGATGGATGGTGCAGCCGAGCACAATCGCTTGGATATCGTGGAGTGGCTCCATGAGAACCGTGGCGAAGGATGTTCAACGCGGGCGATGGATCGTGCGTCGCGAAATGGCCACCTGGACATGGTAAAGTGGCTTCACGAACACCGCGTAGAAGGCTGCACCACGGATTCAATGGACGCCGCTGCCGAAGGAGGCTACCTGGAAGTTATAAAGTTCTTGCACGCAAATCGAGGAGAAGGCTGCACGCTGTACGCGATGAATTCAGCGGCAAGGAACGGTCACTTAGCAGTGGTGAAATGGCTGCACGAAAACCGCGCGGAAGGCTGCACCAGAGCTGCCATGGACGGCGCTGCAGCAAATGGACACGTAGATGTCGTTCAGTTTCTCCACGACAGCCGTGCGGAAGGGTGTTCGACACGCGCGATGGATGCTGCTGCAGCACGAGCCGACTTCGTCATGCTCGAGTGGATCCGCTTACATTCCCGCGAAGGCTGCACTGCTCAAGCATCCATTTTTGCTGTCGCACACGACCACGTTGAGGTCTTGCAGTGGCTTCGAAAGCATTTTTCCAGCTCAATGGCGAGTACAGGAGACCTCTACGGCATTGCGCAGTACTATAACTGCGTGCACATTCTAGCGTATCTGGACGAGAAGTGGACACTCCCGACGCGCTCACAAGAAAACGTTTAGTATTTTTGTTTGTTTATAGTTTACCAGTTCAATCTAAATCTACCAAGTCAAATGTGCACGTATTACGGAACAGAAAACAAGTGTTGAGGCAAGTTGTCAGAATTGCAGAGGCTCGACATCAGCGTAGGGTAGGCTCATGTCGATGCAGTCGAACGTGGGGTCTGTAGCGAGCTGCGCAAAGAGCTCGTCCAGACCAAACACACACGGCGGTGGTTGGGCTGTGAAGATGGCATTCCCATTGACAGGCAGCACGCAAATGCCAGTTTCAACTTGGATTTCGCCAGTCGAACCAGCCGGCATTGCCATCTGCATGGGCGACACCACGACCGAGAGCACTCGACCCGTTTGCAGCTTCTTGGAGGCCCGGCGAGGGGTCTCGCCGACTGTCGAGGCTGCGCGCCGTTGCAGTCGCTGTCGGTACTTCTGGGCGTGCGTCATGACTTGGCGCGGCGTGCGACTGCCGATGTGCTGTGCGACGCGCTTCCACGGCCCGGAAGGATACAGAGTGAGTCCCTCGAGGAACAGTTCGTGCTCCTCGACGGTCCACGTGCCCAGTGACGAAAGCGAAGAAGCCGTCGATGCCGCGTGACGCTTCTGTTGCATGCGGATGACCGACCGGTTCGTCTGGTCGAAGAGTTGACGCCGAGTTGACTCGGTGATGGTCATGGGGGCAGCGAACGGCGCAGCTGAGAGAAAGTCAACCACTTGACCGGTCAAAAGAAACAGCCCAGACTGGAGCAGATCGTCCGAAAGCGCAAATTGCCAAGTGAGACTCGCGACTCAAGTCGAGCAAGGGGCGTGAAGCTACTCAGCTTGAAGTGGAGATTCCGCATATCGAGTTCAGTATGCTTTGCGACTTTCCAGGGGATTTTCGTGCGAACGGACTGCATAGGGCAATGCTTTCGGGACAAACGTCGACAGAAACTGTCTCGCTTCCATGGCTTCATTGCTGTCCCGCACTGCAGGAAGCTCGAAGCAGACTGATCTTCGTGGAGAATTATTTCGCAATAGAGTCTTCATACCAGCTTTAGTCATGATTAGTCGATCGCCAAGTTGAACTCGTAGGCAAGGCAGCAAAGCAATTGGCCAGTAGTAGTTGCTATTGCGGCGCGGCAAAAGCCTAAATCGATCAACAATGCCGCCATCAATTGACCAGTCGATGCACTAACCTATTTCGGGGTATTGTAGGGATCAGAAAGCGGGGCTTCTGTCGTCTTTGTCTAGGTGGGATCTCTCTGCATTTATCCGGTTCCAATTGCACGTGCAGGAGGGCTGAAGCTGCTGCTTGTCGCTTAGCCGAAATGGCAAATGTGGCGAATATGCACCTTCCTCCCTCAACGCCAGCTCCGCCATTGGAGTCGAGATGTGAACACTCCCGTGAGAGCCGTCGACACTCTACGGGCAGCAATAACCGCACCACGTATGCCAAAACCTGGGCAGACGATGTGCGGAACTACCATGTACGTGGTGATACAAACGCGAGTTTGATGATCGTAACCATATCACTGACGATTTTCTTTTGATGGTCGTTCGTAGGCAGCGAAATCGGTGTTGCCGTGGCAGCCGGAGCAACAGAAAACGGTGAAATACGTGACACGATACGAGAAAGCTCGCGAGGAACGGGAGTACGACGTCGTTCTGGGACGTTTCCGTGACAACGGCAAGGAACAAGGATACCAACAGCGCGAAGGCGTTCAGCTCAAGCGAGATCTCGAGAAAGGACGGGTACGAGTTGTTGATTTTTACTCTTGTGTTGGGGACCTCCAGGCGTCTCACAATCGAGCTATTCTTTGGCCCAGGCAAAGCAACTTCGAACGATTCAGCGTTTCCACATGATCAGCAACGCCCCGATGTACCCTGGAGCAAAAGACCCGACTGAGAAGAGGCCGGAGCAGCACCCAAATCGCAAGAAAAATGCTTCCGACTACAACATCGTCACGAACATTTCGAACGCTGGATCAAGTGCTTCGACCCCAGCTGCCAGTGTCTCTCCTTCTCGAAAGCCCTATCGAGAGTTCAACATTCTCACCAACAAGTACGATACGCACTCCATTTGGAAAGTGACAAGGTCTAACCATTCTTGTGTTCAATCGCGCTTGAAGGTATCACGATCGCCATGACGATCGATTCGAACAAGATGCAGCGCAAGCCAAGCGACTGGCAGCGCAGAAGTACTTCAAGACACGCAGTTTTGACCCCGTTCGCATCACATACGTGGATGAGGACCGTGAAAAAGAATTCTTGGGTCGAAGACACGATGAGCAGCAACTTCATGGTAAAGACCGCGTGCTACTGCTGCCGCCACGTGAACAGTTTTCTGAAGGCCGAGTGTACAACATCTTAAACCAGCGTGTCATCAACCCGGAAAAGCTGGTAACGATGAACGAGAAGGACCAGCGAGCGCTGAACAAAATCCAAAAGACTGCATATGAGAAGAAAATGCGCGAGGTGGGCGAGAACCAGCAGGCTCGGGATACTGACCTCTGCCTCAATCGCTATGCTCATGAACGCCACACTCAAAGCCAAGTACACGGATACGATGTGCTATCAAACCAACTTTACGCTGGACGAGATGCTAAATCCATCGCTCACCCAAGAACACATGCAGCCCTATCAGCCTGGCAAACTATTGAAAGCGGCCTGCCCGTGAACAACAGAATTACACCGAAATCATCACCAGCGACGGGTGTAGCTGCAAATGCCAGACCTCCATCACATGCTGTTCCAACACGATCAGCAATTCGAGATGATGTCGGCACGAAAAGGTCCAACATCTTAGTCCTCGATCAGCCTCCGGTTCAGGTACATACGTGCAACTCGAACGATTTCGACTTGCTAACACTGACACATTGCGCTCGGATTGTGCTGTCGCTTAACAGACCTTGAAGTCACCTCCACTATCTAGCGGTGTGCCGTCATCAGAATCGTCTCACTCAATAGTGCGAACTGGCGGGTTTCACGCCAATTGAGAATGCAAAAACATTTGATAAAGATAATCATGAAAACAGTTCCTTGACTGGACAAATGCTACCATTTTACACAAAACTACAATGTTGTACTGTAGTACATGTAGCTCATAGCCACCGACCGCTATCTCAATGTACTGCATGTATTAGGAACGGATAGCATTGCTTCAATCAACTCAAGATAAGGCAAATGCACTTCGATAGGAATAATGATTCAGTCCCCAGTTGATCAACTGGGATAAAATATGCCATGGTACATAAAACTACGACGTCATAGTTCACGGTGACTGCGTCGTTCGCTTACTGGTAGAGTCTCCGCACTGTGTAGTGGCTGATCTCTTAGACTTTCAGCCCGTGGAAGCTCCAGACCTCAATGGTCTCGCAGCGGAAGCTCTCATAGTCGACCAGCGGTGGCGAGTCGAACGTGGTACAGGCGTGCGTGAAACCGCGCCTGTCGTCCAGCTGCAGACACAACGCGATGCCCTTGCTGCCCCCACCAACAAAGATGGCGTCACGGTGCGCGTACATGAAGGAGCTGTCCATACCCGACCACATGTACGCGTTCATCTGAGGGCTCAGGGAGAACACGAAAGTGCGGCCATTGCCGAAGAAAGTCTTGGAGCGTTTCCACGATGCCGAGCAAAATACACCAAATATGTTTTCGTGCTCGTCTTGCACCACCATGATGGTCGGGCCCTTGTTTTCTAGTCGGTCAAAGAAGCTCAGGAAGTTCCAGCCGTGAACCCGAGTGGTGAAGATGAGCTCCATTTGGTTGCACGTCAAGTAGTTCGGTAAGTTCTTCCAGATAAATTGCATGTGCTTTTCCGTCAGGAACGCAGACTCGTGGCCAGACAGAGGTCTTCCTCCCGTTGGGCTCTCACCACCAGCCCACAGCTTAAACTGACCCAGTGCTCCGATCTTTGTTGCGAAAGCTTTCAGCTCACGCGCGCGTTCTTCGTTCTTGTTACCTGGAGCAGCAGCTTTTTTGGGCGAGAAACTAGCTGTTTCAGGCTCGATAAAGCTTTGAGAGACGGGTACGCCGGGCTGGTTGACTTTCTTGGCTGCTGGCTTTTGTGCCTTCTTCTTGTACTCAGCCGACGGCGGGAACATGGCGCTCGCAATCGATTGCGACGAAAGCTTTTTCTTCGTGTGGAAGAACTTGGCCAAATAATGGCGGTACGCCACAGGCCGTCGAAAGCGCAACGTGATCGGCGCCTGCAACTCGGCAATAGCGTCAATAACGTCATCGGACGATAGTTGCGACATGGACGAATAGTCGTTGACAGCCATGATCACATCGCCCACTTGCACCGTCGGCGCGTGGTGCTTGGGGTCGTACACCTCCACCGATCCGTACAGCCTCGTCGACGGCGCCAACGCCAAATGCAGCGGCGTTTCGTTGAACGTGACGTCGAACTCTCCCAGCTCGGAGAGCGTGGGTTCGTTCCCCAGGCCACTCACTGCAGCGTTCATCTCCCGGATCTCCAGAGCCCCCGCGACTCCTGCTGGAGGAGCTTCATGGATAGTGTTGATGTCTCTGCTTACCAGCGCTTGAGCGAGTTTCCGTGGCTCGTCGTTCTTGGCCGCCTGGGCGTTGAGTGCTAGATCGTGCTCCAGCGAGCGTCGCCACTGCATGGCGGAGGCTCTGGCCACCACTTTGGACGGGAAGTCGTGTACGTGGTAGTCCACCGAGGCCGGATACATGGCCGTGGACATGGCTCTCGAGTCGAATGAGCCGTAAATCTCTGGGTTTCGCAGCGTCATGACGATGGGGCACGTGCACCGTCGTAGGTACGCGGCGAGGCGCGCGCGCGGCAGCTGCGCCTTGCGGCAGCTGAAGTTGACGGCAATGAGCACGTCGCCCCGGGCGATGGCCGCCGTGTCTGCGTTCGCCTCCTGCACGGAGCTCACCTCCCACGAACCGTAGAGCTGCGAGCTGGGCACGAGCCCCACGCCTAGCGGCTTGCGGCGGAAGCACACGTTGTACTCGCCCTCGAAGCGCTTGGCCACGTACGTGGACTCGCTCTCGGACCGATCGGCAACGTCCCAACTGCGGCGCTGCAGGCGGCGGGGCGGCGTGACCGGCCGCTGCTCGTCGAAGATGGCGCGCACGAGGCCGCGCACGCTCATCATGATAGTTTGTGGCGATGCTTGAGTGTCTCGGGGACTTGCGTGCTTGATTGTCTGTTGAATTGTGAGCGGACACCTTGACGTGCTGTGCCGCTTGAGGTCGCGAGAGAAACGAGGTACGTTAGCACGAAAAAAGGGACGGATGTCGTTGATTGAAGTTGGCTGTGGATAATGAGATCACCCCCTCCCACCCACGCATTTCGTGTTGTTTTCAAGTTCGCCGGTTCTTGTGTTTACGGGACGCACTTGGCTGAGGAGCGGCGGCGTATTGCCACGGAGATGACGGAGAAAGATAACGTTAGCTTTGTTTCCTTAGTTAATGTCTAGGAGACGCTCGGTCGGGCGCAATTGTCATCAGATTAAAATACTTTTTAACCAAGTTGAACATGGACAAGTAAAGTTTTCAGCAAAAGTTTTAGCACCGTCGCCCGGATCACCAGCATGGCAACGACAGCACGCGTGGTTTGCGTGGCCCTCCCGCTCGTCGATGCGCTACCCCACGTCCGGCAGACAGTCTCCACGTATCTGGACGTGTCCTCGCGCTGGTCTCTGGCTGATGCCGCCGCGCGGGGTTTCGTTTACCTCGTGCAGCGCCTGCTGGGGTGCTTGTTGGAGCCTCTTGAACTCAATTCACTGGCAGAAATCCGCATTGCAATGCGAAACGCAGCGGCAAACGGTCATTTGGACATCATGGAGCTACTGTCTGCTCGATACCCGGACGCCGCAGTCGATAGGGCGGCGGTCATGCAGGCCGCGTCTAATGGCCATGTGAAGGTTCTGCAGTGGATCCGACCGAGACTTGACAAGCTGCTGCCTTGTTGGAAGGAGTACGACTTTTATTCCCTGAAAGCGGTGGCTGCAGCGGCTGAAAACGGTCATTTGGAGGGGGTCCAGTGGCTGTTTGCAGCTCGAGGCATGCAGAACGACGCGGCTCGGACGGAGACGCACTTGCACCAAGCTGCGGCGAGAAGAGGACACTTGACAATTGTCCGGTGGCTGCGCTCGCACTCAATGGAAGAGGTCGAGTCTCGAGCGATGGATGAAGCGGCAGCCCGCGGGTTTTCGGAGGTGGTCGAGTTCTTGCATGGAGAGTGGGCGGACGCCAAGCTCGAGAGCAACCGCAGCAGCTGCAGCGCGACGGCGAAGGCCATGAACCGTGCAGCAGGGAACGGACACTTGGGAGTGGTCAAGTGGCTGCATGAACATCGATCGGAAGGGTGCAGCGTTGATGCGATGAACCGCGCAGCGTGGAACGGACATCTGGACGTTGTGCGGTGGCTGCACCACCACCGTCTGGAAGGTTGCACTCAGCAAGCGCTGAACACGGCGGCGAAAGGAGGATATCTGGAGATCGTGCAATTTCTTCATGAACACCGTACTGAAGGGTGCACCTACAACGCGATGGATTGGGCAGCTCAACACAACCATCTCGACGTAGTGCAGTGGCTTCAGGATAACCGTAGCGAAGGGTGCTCGCGTCTCACGATGAACGAGGTCGCCAAGCGCGGGCATTTGGAAATGGTCAAGTGGGTACATGTCAATCGAGCGGAAGGCTGCACTGTCGCCGCTATGAATGCTGCTGCGACCCACGGGCATTTGGACATCGTGCAGTTCTTACATGCTAACCGGTCCGAGGGCTGTACCACTGCCGCAATGGATGGCGCGGCAGAAAACAATCACTTGGCGATCGTACAGTGGCTGCATCGCCACCGCAGCGAAGGATGTTCAAGGCGGGCTATGGACTTCGCTGCTCAAAATGGCCATATTGAAGTGGTGAAATGGTTGGATAGCAACCGTTCCGAGGGGGGTTCTGCCAGCGCCATGGATGGAGCTGCCGAATGTGGCCACTTGGACATTGTTCAATTCCTTCACACGTATCGCACGGAGGGTTGTACGTATCGTGCAATGAACGGAGCTGCTGGAAATGGTCATCTCAATGTGGTGCAGTGGTTACACGAAAATCGCCCGGAAGGTTGCACTTCCGACGCCATCGACGACGCTGCCAAGAACGGGCATTTGTTAGTCATGCAGTTCTTATACACGCATCGCGAAGAGATCGGCACTGCGCGTGCATTGGATGCAGCTTCTAGCAGAGGCGACTTCTCAATGTTGGAATGGCTTCGAAGTACTTCCAGCGACGATGTTGAGGAGTGGCCGGTGCACGCAGGGCTGGCAGCGATCTCGAACGACCGCGTCGAGGTGCTGCAATGGTTGCTGAAGCACTTTACGTCTCCCTCAGCGTCAGATCTGAGACTTCTCTACGAGATCGCCCGTTGTTACAACCAAGCATACACACTAGCATATCTCGATGAGTTTTGCACGTCACATCGCTCAGAAGACGAAGATTTCTAATGAATGCTATCCTATTCCTGGAATTGTCAAGTTTTCGAATGTCTCCAAGTTTGTGCGGGTTCGATGAGATGAAGTTGACATCAAGCAAACAGGTAACTCAAAATAGTAGGAATGATGTCAGAGTTCGAAAATACACAGATAAGACTGCTCTGATGAGTGAGGAAGCAACAACTACATCCAATGACTTGGAGACAACAAGTCTATTCTCCCCGCGATTGGTGATAGCCTTCCTGTGCTATCGAGTGTCGGCCAGGAAGCCACCAAGGTGTCGGAATCAACGATAGCTTAGGTATGAGCAACAAGAAGATCATCCCTCTAGATGGAATGAAAGAGAAGACGACAGGGCTACGAGATTGCCCACCTGAACAACGTTGCGACGTAAGCATACCGATTGAGAGCATACCAGGTGCCGTTCCAGGTTCCCCAGAAGCTATCCAACGCAGTTTTCGTGAGAAAGTATCCGATGAGCCAGTATCCCAGACTCCCCGCGTTTCGGGCAGGGTGAGTTTTGACGTGTCTGGAATCGAAAAGCCAATTCGAAGGCGCACAATTCGCCAGCGGACTGCTTCAAATCTAGCCTCAGCTGTGTCAATGCACACCCTAGTGGCGACCCCTAGAAGCAAAGCGGAGGTTCTTGCAAAACAAAACCGCGCTATCGCAAACATCAAAGCGCCATCGAAGGAAATCACGAGACTTGAAAAGGTTACTTACGACATCGATCAGCATATCTCAACGCGCAGGGGGCAAATTTTCTCCCTGTCGGTCGTCGGACTAGTGTTGATTGTGATTGGAGGCATCTTGCTGAAAGCGGTGCAGCCGTCGCGAGATTTCGGAGATACAGTATGGGAGTCTTGGACGTTTTTGGCAGACACTGGGTCTCACACATCCCTGGCTCAAGATGTGCGTATTCATTTGTATGTCTCCGCCCATTTGAATCTAATGCTGATACTTGCTGTCGTTGACAGGGTCTGCGTGTGGTTGGAGTGTTGACAACATTAGTGGGGATCTTGTACTTCTCCGTAGTCATGGGATTCGTCGTTGATGGGATTCGAGCAAAGCTGGATACGCTGAAGAAAGGCAAATCCATTGTTGCCGAGGAAAAACACACAGTAAGTGGGAAAAAAAAGCTGGAAAATGTGAAGACGAGTATCTAACCCCCTCGTCCATGAATACAGCTACTTCTCGGATGGACGGAGAAGTCGATCTCGTTAATTAAGCAGATCTGTTTGGCAAACGCAAGTGAGAACGGTGGAGTTATCGTCGTTCTTGCTGAGATTGACAAGGAGGAGCTCGAAGCCGAGTTAGAGTCTCAGGTGCGCAAGGAAGAGCTTCGAGGAACACGCATTATTTTTCGTACTGGATCTCCTCTATTGTCTGTGGATCTGCTCAAGGTATCAGCCCACCGCGCGAAGAGTATTATAATCATGGCAAATTCAACCGGTGATGCTGATCGGTCTGACGCGGCTGTACTGCGGACTGTGCTCAGCCTCAAGACTCTTCCTGAGGTACGTTAGCTCGCACTTTTCATCTGTCCGCATGAAATTAACGCAGATTTACTTGCCAAAGCTATCAGGCCACATTGTCGCTGAGTTGCGTGATATCGACAATGACCCGTTGGTTCGACTTGTCGGAGGACAAGAAGTTGAGATCATGGTATCGCATGATATCATCGGTCGTCTAATACTCATGTCTGCCCGATCCCCCGGTCTCGCGCGCGTGTATTCGTGTCTGCTAGGTTTTGAAGGAAACGAGTTCTACTTCAAAGAGTGGTCAGAATGTGAAGGTGTAGCGTTTGGAAACCTTGCTGAGCGTTTTCCGAACGCCATACCTCTTGGCATTAAACGAAAGAATGGCGAGGTCTTCATTTGCCCGAGCCCAGATATACCTTTAGAGAAGGGAGACCAGATCCTGGTGCTGGCTGAGGATGATGACACCTACAAGGCGTGTCCTCCGGCCTTGATTGAGGTCGGGCAGGTTCCACCACCACAACCAAAGTTTCCAGCGCGTGAGCGTATTTTAATGTGTGGGTGGCGTCGAGATGTTCGAGATATGATTCAGCTGCTTGACGCTGTTGTGGAGCCTGGTACAGAGCTACACATTATTTGCGAAGAACCAGTCCATCTGCGTAACAAACTACTGCTCGAGGGCGGGCTGACGGTGGAGAGCTTGAAGAACATTAAGCTCGTACACTATGTCGGGAACACAGCGATTCGTAGGCAGCTTGAGACGCTACCTTGGCACTCATTCACTTCGATCATGATCCTATCGGACCAGTCACGGGAAATGGACATTATGCACTCGGATTCACACTCGTTGGCTTCATTGCTCTTGATCCGCGATCTGCAAGCGCGCAGCACCAGCCGGAATAGTGTCATACAAGGAACTCCTGATTACTGCAAATGTATCAGTGAAATTCTTGATCCACGCACTCAACGAACGATCTCAACGAGCGCCACCATCCTGACACTATCGGAATTTATCCAGTCAAACGAGCTCGTTAGTTGCATTCTTGCCATGATTTCAGAAAGCCGGGACGTGCGCGTGATACTGGATGAGCTACTAGGCCCTCAGGGTGCATTTTTCGAGGTTGAGTCTTCATCGCGCTACTGTGGGCCGAATGAAAAGGTTTCCTTTTGGCAGTTAGCCAAGCGTGCTATGGCACAGGGAGACATATTGTGCGGGTACCAAGTTCGTGGCGCTGACGATACTGTGCTGAATCCGGGATCTAAAGACCAAGCTCAATTTTGGGATACTATAGATATGATCGTTGTCCGGACCCAAGATGACGAGTTCGCAGCGCATGAATCGTCGTTTGTACCCGTTGTTTCTGAGGACTTTGAGCGTACGACTCGTAGTCGTCAGATGAAGGCGACTTATTCGAGACAACGACTTTTAGATGCCATTGTACAAGAGTCTGATCTCAGCACGTTTAATGGGGTTAGTGGGGATGATGATCGAGCTACAATTATGCGAGCTCTTTACGCCTTCGACTCGGAAGATGAGGCCAGCAATGGCAGCATGACGGATGTGTTAGCGGCGCAAACCCACCAAGTGAGTGTGCGTGCTTTGGTGGCGGCGGCACGGATTCTCGCTGACGCGTTGGAAAAAGCCGAAGCCAACCACGACAAGAAGGCTTGAGCTTTTCACTTGTATCGGCACTTTGCTGGTATTTTTTAACATCCAGGTTCATTTTATATTAAGGATAATGTTATCCTGTCAGCATAGCTCTCGATGCTGATAGCATCTGTGGCGATTGAACAGTGTTGAAAACTGACGAACACACTGCCAAACTCGTGCTTCTATTCGTGTCTGCAAGTATTTTGGCGCTATGTTATTGACCCCACTGCCGGATGCGGCTGATGAACTCCAACATGTAAAACACCATCACTATTTCCAAGGTGTAAACAACATGGCCTCTCTTATAATACTGCAGCTTTTCTATATTAAATTCCAGCCGCTGTACATGTAGACATTTCTCGGCAGCTTAGTTTTTGTTGTATTTCATCTCAATTGTTCGTTCACATGAAAGAGTTGACCTTTTGATTTCTCCCCAAAATATGAAACGGGTATCCATCGCAATCGTCGCGTCTCCTCATTTTCCGCTTTCAACGGGTGCTGCAATAATTCTCCGTCCATGAAGATATGAGCACGCAGAAGGTCATCCCAGGCCTCGAGATGAACGAGTCACCGTCGGATGTTGAGGTGGCGCCACCTGCCGCTGGGGTGGTGGCCTTTTCAGGAACAGTGACGCCGAAGCCCGTACAATTGATACAGCAAAGGAGATCGCAGACGCTGGCAAGGACACCGACTAGTAGAGCAGAGCTGCTGGCTAAACAGAATCGAGCTATCGCCAAAATCAAGGCACCGTCGAAGAAAATCACTACACCCGAATGGATCGCGTACCGAATCGACCAGTATATTTCAACACGGACAGGACAAATTTCCACGCTGTCACTACTGGGACTTGTCCTCATGACCGTTGGCGGCCTGTTGATGAAGGCGGCCCGGCCATCGATAGCATTAGCAGAAACAGTGTGGGAAGCGTGGACGTATTTGGCGGACCCGGGTTCACATACCGGTCTGGTTCAGGACGTAAGAACTAGTTGGTCTGTATTTTTCCGTTGGATGCGTTGAACTGAATTCCAGCATTGTGTGGCATACGGTAGGGCCTTCGAGTGATCGGCGTGGTATTGACCCTCGTGGGTATCCTGTACTTTTCGGTGGTAATGGGTTTCGTCGTTGACGGAATTCGAGCCAAGATGGACATGCTCAAAAAAGGCAAGTCGAACGTCGCCGAACAGAAGCACACGGTAAATAACTCTGCAACTTGTCTTTTGCGTGTGCTTTCTAATATTTTGTTTTTGATCGCTGCATGGTACAGCTTTTACTGGGATGGTCCGACAAATCAATTTCTTTGATTCGGCAAATATGCTTGGCCAACGCGAGTGAAAACGGCGGTGTTGTCGTTGTGCTGGCTGAAATCGACAAGGAAGAGCTCGAAGCCGAGTTAGCGTCGCAAATGCGCAAGGAAGAGCTTCGGGGAACGCGCATCATTTTTCGGACAGGATCCCCGCTTTTATCGGTTGACCTGCTAAACGTATCAGCTCACCGGGCGAGGAGTATCATTATCATGGCAAATTCGTCAGGAGACGCAGATCGGTCTGACGCAGCTATTCTGCGAACTGTCCTCAGCTTGAAGACACTACCCGAGGTACGGCTTTGCATTCGATTCATATTAAAAGGCTTAGCGTAGCATCATGTGATCAAAATGTTTTTGCAGCTGTCAGGTCACATCGTGGCAGAACTACGCGATATCGATAATGATCCTCTGTTACGACTCGTAGGTGGAAACGACGTCGAGATCCTGGTATCTCACGACGTGATAGGACGTCTAGTGTTGATGTCAGCACGATCTCCTGGTCTCGCTCGAGTGTATTCGTCCCTTCTCGGGTTTGAGGGAAATGAATTCTACTTCAAAGAGTGGCCCGAGTGTGCAGGAGTCGCGTTCAGCGGACTTGCGGAGCGCTTTCCAAATGCAACACCCCTCGGCCTCAAACGGAAACACGGTGAAGTATTTATTTGTCCAAGCGTAGACATCACCATAGAAGAGGGGGATGAGATCCTAGTGCTCGCAGAAGATGACGACACGTATAAGGCTTGTCCTCCAGTAGCAATTGAAGCTGGAAAAGTGCCAGTCCCACCTCCAAAGGTTGCTGCGGAAGAGCGTATTTTAATGTGTGGGTGGCGTCGAGATATCCGGGATATGATTCAGTTGCTGGATGCCGTCGTACAACCAGGAACAGAACTGCACATGATTTGCGAGGAGCCGGTTAACTTGCGAAACAAAAGCCTGCTTGACAGCGGATTAGACGTCAGCTCACTGAAGCACCTGCGACTGGTACATCACTTAGGCAATACGGCAATCCGCCGGCAGCTTGAAAAGCTTCCCTGGAATTTGTTCACGTCGATTATGATTCTGTCGGATCAGTCGCGCGAGACAGATATTATGCACTCAGACTCGCACTCACTGGCGTCGCTGCTTCTGATTCGCGACCTGCAAGGACGCAATCTAAGAAGTACCAACAGCTTCAACCCAGTACCCGAGTACTGCAAGTGTATCAGCGAAATTCTCGATCCGCGGACACAACGGACGATATCCACCAGCGCCACGATTCTCAAACTTTCCGAATTCATCCAGTCGAATGAACTTGTGAGCTGCATCCTCGCCATGATCTCCGAGAGCCGAGATGTGCGCGTGATACTCGACGAGCTGCTAGGCCCCAAAGGCGCGTATTTCGAAGTGGAGCCTTCAACTCGCTATTGTGAGCTGCTCGAGAAGGTTTCGTTCTGGCAGTTGGCGAAGCGCGCGATGACTCGGGGCGATATTTTGTGCGGGTTTCAGGTTCGTGGGGCGGAGGACACCGTGCTAAACCCGGAAGGCAAAGACCAACTTCGACTATGGAGCAACGTAGACATGGTCGTGCTCCGCAACCCGAAGATAGCCACCGTTCCTCGCAGAGCTTCGTTCGTTGCGGTAAATGCCGAAGACTTCGAGCGAACGACGCGTAGTCGGCAGGTGAAAGACCAGCTTTCTCGCCAGCGGCTGCTGTCTGCCATTATCCAGGACGCCGATCTCGGCAATATCAACAACACAGGCAACGAAGGGGAGCGGACCACCATGATGCGAGCGTTGTCGTCATTTGCTGAAGATGAAGATAGTGGCGGCGGCTTCGGCAGCCATTCCTCCTCGTTCGCTCAGAACCGGCGCGCCAATGTGCGCGACCTCATCGCAGCCGCCAGGATGCTCGCTGACGCACTGGAGCGCGCCGAGAACGATAGAAGCGTCGGCAGTGAGACCTGCGACGACTTCGACGGCATCGTCTCAGATTTCCTAGATAACACGTAACGTGTTGTCAATGTAGCCACCTGACGCACTTGCCTCGACATGGCTACATTCGTACTTATCATCCAATATTGGTGTGTGCCACAGCACCTACACCAAATCTCCGTTTTCAGTATGCCGAATTTTCGAGAAAAGGTCCTCCAGATCTGTGGCTTGGTGCCCACAAATCCGATTCAATTGACTGGGGGTGCGCACACTTCCAGACACTTTAGGGTCAGGATGACGGACGCGACGGCTGAGGAGTTCAAGGCGCAGGGCAACGAGCTGTACAAGCGCGGAGACTACCAGCGCGCCATCGACAAGTACACGCAGGCCATCGACGCGGCGCCCACCATCGTGGCCTATTACGGCAATCGCGCGGCCGCGTCCTTCATGCTAGGCAAACACAAGGACGTGATCACGGACTGCAACCGCGCCATTGTGTTCGACCCGCTCTACATGAAGGGCTACGTGCGCAAGGCCAAGGCGCAGCTGGCTCTGGTAGCGGCGCAGTTTTCTTATTTGGAGGCGACCTATTTGTTGTGTGGTGACCTTTTTCATATTGTGATTTTTTGTAGGGCGATAATGAGGCGGCCGTCAAGACGTATCAGGCCGGCCTGGTGCGCGACCCGAACAACGCCACGCTGCTGAACGAGAAGCGCCAGCTGGAGATGGCGCTGGACAAGCTGCAGCGCGGCAAGGAGCACCTCGCGGCGGTGCGCAGGACGCTACTGTGGGTTTTGTGTTATTGTGATATTGTCGCTGACTATTGTGATATTGTACTGCAGGGCCGCTACTCGCAGGCGGTGACTGTCTTCGACGGTGCAGCGCAGGTGTGCACAGGCTCGAGTCAGGTCAAGTTGCTGCGTGGAGAGGCGCTGATTGGCTGCGAGAGATACGACGAGGCCTTCGCCGTACTGACGCAGCTAATGCGCACGGACTCGAGCAACCCGGAGCTGCTGTACCTGCGGGCCAAGTGCCTGTACTACCAAGGAGAGTTTCCCAGTGCCATTAAGCACCTGCAGCAGGCGCTGCGCTCCGACCCTGACAACAGCAAGTGTATGAAGGAGATCAAGCGGATCCGCAGCCTCGAGAGTAGCAAGGAGGACGCCAACAACGCCTTCAAGGCTGGCAGGATGAGCGAGGCTGTTGAGATGTACTCGGAGTGCCTCAAGATTGACCCGCAGAACAAGGCCTTCAACTCGAAGATCCACTGCAATCGCGCCAACGCGCTGTCGCGGCTGAACAGACATGACGAGGCCATCAAGGATTGCGACAAGGCCATCTACTACGACCACGGCTACGCCAAGGCGTACCTCCGCAAGGCGGCGTGTCTGAAGGCGCTTGGCGGCCTCGAGAACCTGGAACAGGCGCTGCGCGTGTACGACCAAGCTTCGAAACTGGTGGGCGACGACGCCCAGCGTGACATCCAGAGCAGCATCCGCCAGACCAAACTGGAGATCAAGAAGGCCAAGCGCAAGGACTACTACAAGATTTTGAATGTCGCGCAGTCGGCCACGGAAGCTGAGATCAAGAAGTCGTACAAGAAGATGGCGCTCAAGTTCCACCCGGATCGTCACGCAGGCAAGTCGGAGGAGCAGAAGGCCGAGGCCGAGGCTGCTTTCAAGGATGTTGGTGAGGCCTACGCTGTGTTATCGGACGCACAGAAGCGACAGCGCTACGACTCGGGGGTGGACCTCGAGGATCTGGACAGCGACTTTGGCGGAGGTGGCATGGGCGGCGGCATGGGCGGCGTTGACCCCTCGCAGATCTTCCAGGTAACGTCGAGCAGAAGTTTGCACTTACTTTTGCATCATTGTAACCTTTTATGTGTATTTGTGGTGCTTGTAGATGTTCTTTGGCGGCGGCATGGGCGGCATGGGAGGCATGGGCGGCATGGGTGGTGGTGGCATGGGTGGCATGGGAGGCGGTGGCCAGCGATACCACTTCGGCTAGAGAGGGAACTTGCGAGTTCCATGTGCGCGTGCGAGCGTGTAGTGTTCGGGTACAGACAAAAGACAAGAAGTTTAAGCCGGCGATCCTGCCGCATTTGACGATAATAACTGGTTCCTACAAGCACTCGGAAGTGCACTTGCAACTCGCAATCTGCTTCACCTCAACTCGAGATGTGGCGTACAGTACACATCGACGTTTCTCTATCCCTTAGCTCCCCTCCAGTCGTTCGTGACGTGCATCGATATCGGAGACCGAGGACCTGATAACATTCAACGATCGTCCGTCATGGCAGGCGAAACGTCGGCAGGCAACTGCGAATCGCAAAAGCGGCTGCGTACCAACGAGGCGGGCGAATCGGCCGACGCCGCCGAATGCCAATGCGTCAATGAGTACAAGGGCTACGAGCTCCCGAAAGACAAGTTTGCCATTGAACGCATTCCCATTGGCAGCATCTCACCCGAAGAGTTCTTTGCCAAGTACGTTTGCACGCGCACGCCCGTGGTACTCACGGGGTACTTGCAGGACGAAGACTTTACGGCCCCGACCAAGTGGACCACCTCGGACGACCGCTTGATTGAGCTCGCGGGGGACACGAAGCTCACGGTGGAGCGCCGTGGAGATGCCAAGGAGAAGTTCGGACGAGGAATTGCAGTGGAGATGGCGTTCCGTGAGCTGCTCCAGTTGATCTCTTCGGGTGACGAGATGCACTACTTGACGACGCAGGAGGTGGCCTTTGAAGCGGACGGCCGGCCGGAGATCATGGCCCCGTTCATGAAGAAGCTGCGCCAGGATTTCCCACTGCGCCCCAAGCTCATGGGCCACTTGATCCCACAGAATATCAACATGTGGATGGGGAACAACCAGCACGGATCGTCCACGGGCCTGCACCATGACCACCACGACAACCTGTACATCCTGATGCGTGGCAAGAAGCGCTTCCGGTTGTACTCGCCCGGTGACGCGGACAAGATGTACGTGCGTGGACG
Source organism: Phytophthora lateralis (assembly GCA_000500205.2). Taxonomy (NCBI): domain Eukaryota; phylum Oomycota; class Peronosporomycetes; order Peronosporales; family Peronosporaceae; genus Phytophthora; species Phytophthora lateralis. The sequence goes on along the minus strand of AWVV02005414.1, from coordinate 2,082 downwards.
GATGGCGCACGTGCACCCGAACGGCTTGATCAACTATGTGGGCAAGGAGACGACCCCGTACGGAGCTGACCCGGCAGCGGAGCGTGAGGCGCTTGCTGCCATTGAGAAGAATGAAGCAGAGCAGGAACTGGCTGAGGCCGAGAAGGCCGCGGAAGCTGGTGAACCTGGTGCGGCGGCTCGTCTCGAAGCCGCTGAGGAGAGGCTGGAGAAGGCCGTGTTCGGCGTCTTGCGCGCGGATAACAGTGACGATGAAGGTGAAGAAGAGTTCGAGGACGGGGCTTTCCACTTCGAGGAGAGCGAGGCTGAAGATGATGAGAGCGAGGTGGGAGAGCTGGATGAACTAGCTCTGGACCCGGAAGAGGAGGAAGAACAGAGGAAGACTGAGAAGCGCGATGCTGCCGAAGTGGAGATCACGTTCCCAGTGAGTTTTAGTCAGGTGGATACGTTCCGGTTGCGTGACGGTGAGAAGGCCCAGCGCGAGTTGCACGATGAGTTCCCCAAGTTCAGCCAGGCGAAGGGAGCCTTCTGCGAGCTGGAGGCTGGAGACATGCTGTTCCTGCCTGCTTCTTGGTTCCACGAGGTTGAGTCCTTTGGCTCGGTTCTAGGCAACGGCCACTTGGCTTTGAACTACTGGTACCAGCCACCGGATAAACTTACGGCAAAGGACTTCAGCTCTCCGTACTCATCGCCCTTCTGGCAGCGTGACTGGGAGCAGCGCTTTGAAGCTAAACAAGAAGAATAAGCAGACTTGGACCAAAGTTTGAAGTTTCACATACACACTCGGCCTATGTTTGATGAAGACCGTGCTATCAGTGATCCATTACAGGTCGCTTTATCTGCATTAAGCGCATTATGCAATGAAGTACAGCAATGTACAATACAAACCGAAGGGGCTGCTACAGCTGCTCAAAGCTACCGGGCGAACTCAGGGTGACGCAGTCAATCATTGGATCCGAAAGAATCTCCACCAGCTCGTCGCAATCCAGTTGCTCTGGCAATGCAGACTCCGAGTAAATGCTAGGGATGTTGAGCTCCAAAATCTCATCCAGCAACAAGAAGTCAAGAATTTGGATCTCGTCGGAGACTTCCTCGCAGACTGGAGAGTGAAGTAGCAGCTCGAACACTTTTGCTTCTTCCGCCGTCAAATACTCCATAGCCTCTGGTTTGTCGCTTGTGCTGGTTGCAGGGCTGTCCATGGCGTTCGTGGCTTCAGTACTTCGTATCTCCTTTGAGAGGACGAGTTCCGTCCTCACCAACGTTCTCCGGGGCATGCGCTTGTTGCGTCGCTGAATCCGCTGCCGATACTTCTGAGCGTGGGTCATCACCTGACGAGGTGTCCTGCTGCCGACATGTCGTGCAATCTTTTTCCATGGTCCCGACGGGTACAGCTCCATGGCCTCGAGGAACTTGTCGTGCTCTTCGGTCGTCCACCACCCAATTGCCGACGCTTTTCGCTTGCAGGCGCTGCTGGATCCCGAAAAGTGCTGGTCCAAGCGGATCAATTGGGGTCGGTTCGAGACTCCCTCCTCGAACATCTCGCGTATGGTAGCTCTCTTGATGGTCATGCTGGTCCAAGCTGAAAGTGGGGGGGAAAGCGTACTCAAAATGCGCCCAAGCGCGCAAAAAGCGAAATGGCAACTTCGTCACACCTTGTAAGAGCTGCACCATGGGGGCAGTTAAGAAAAAATCCGACGGTAACTACAATGTGCGTGGCGAGCAATTGGTAACGGGTGTCATGCGCTGTCAAGCTTTGAAATGGGTTCGATCGGTACAGCGTGCCGATTCGTATGCAGCTTCGTGAAGCCATTCACACGTGCACTGCCGGACGGAGAGCGGAAACAATCACGAAGTCTACATGTACCTGCTAGTAGGACATGGGAAACTACAGAGGAAGACAAGTCGCTATGGTACTCCACGTCTGAGATTCACACCGAAATTCGGATTGAGGAAACATGTACGAAATTGGATAAAGCCTGCAACCAGCAAGTTTAATTCTCACTTCCCCGATGTCAGAGGGTACGACAAGAGGTTATTATCGTTTTTCACAAAGTGTAAGATATCGGATAGTGTAAAACACTAGCG
>KV723238.1:0-42741 GCA_000500205.2 Phytophthora lateralis | reverse complement strand
CAACGTTCCTACTTCATGAGCCTCCACCCCTTCAACGTAGCTGTCATGACCCCGCTGCCGACAATGGGTTCACCTCCTCGAAGAACCCAGAGCTGCCCCAAACCGGGTGCTATTAGCACCCGCCCCACCAAAAAGCGTCGACGTCTGACTGAAGTCCCCGACACCAACGAAGAGCTCATTCTCGCACTCAGAGGAAGTCGCCCTCGTGGCCGACGCCGTGACCCCAACAAAGCCCCACTCACAGCAACCCACGAGATCCGCAGGCTGAGAGCTCTGGTGGCGTCCATGGAGGGAGAGCTCCAAGGTCTGCAGACCAAGTGGGCCAAACAACTTCTGGACGAGCACACGCTGGTGACTGCCCACCGCTCTGCCCGCGAGAAGCACGCTGCTAACCTGGCCGACAAAGCCCACACGGAGCTCCAGCAACTGCTTCGACAGCAGCAATTGCTGCTTGCTACTCTACAGACCGCCATTCTGAATGCGCCTCTGCATTCCAGCGGTAGTGACATATTTGAGGCGCTGCACTTCGACACCCAATTAGGGCGCGAGACTGAGGAGCGCGAGAACATGCTCATGACGCACAATGAGCGATCCCTCGCCACGATACCGTCTATCGTGGAGAGAATCACCCAAGTGGCGGTCGACAAGGTGAAGCAAGACAGAGACGTTGTCGACAAGTCTGTGCTGCCTCTATCTCAAATCGACATCACCGGTTGCAAGGACTGCACGTTGATCTCGAGTGTGTTCATCACGGAGATCCCCCACTCGTCGTTGGAGGAGGTCTACGCTGCCGTACTATCGTATTTCGACGCCATTCCGAAGTCTATGAAGCGACACTTCGGTGTTGACGCAAAGCGCACGAGACTCAACAGCACAGAATCGCCCGTAGTTTATCGACGCTCTACGTTCAACGGGTCTGGAGTCCCAGCTACAGTGAACAACATCGTTTGCGCAGAGCTTACGCAGTCACACGGCGTGGTTCATATCGATGCCGTTACAGAGGATCCCTTGAATCCGGTGTCTCCGTCGGCTTCGTCGCAGTATGGCATCTGTGGTCTCACCATCACGCCTCGGAAAGAGCCTGTGACGGGGAAGACTGTGGCTGTGACGCTACGGTGGGTCGTCGTGTACCGCTACAACATGCTGCCACATGAGCCTGCGATCAAGGAGGACTTGGCCAGCATTCGACCCATTTTGAATGGAGACCTGATCACTGCCTCGGTTTGTGGCTACATCCAGCAGCAGCAGCAACAGCCAAGCCCGTAGATGCCTGGTCGTGTATTCATGTCCGCCTCGTGAAGCCCACAAAATGCACACTACTAAATCTGGTTTTGGTTACTTCGTACAAACTTGTGTCCTCTAACCTCTGCCGAAATTTATCCAGCCAGAAAGCTTGAGTTTTTAATTATTTACGCGGGCACGTTGCAAAACGCGGAGCCCTGAGGAAGTTCTTGCCGTTTCAAGTCATTCTTGCAAAAGCAAGCCATCTGATTTTGGTTTTGGAGAACGCAATGAATGTAGTTTTCAGAGACTGTTGCCGCGTTCTCCATACGTTAATAATTCGGCATAGATAAACGAGTTTTAGTTGCAATCTGTGAGGTAATATCTGTCGCGTACTCGTGGATAGCTCCACGATACTGTACTCTGTAGGGCTGCGAGTTGCCAGTTTGATTCGCAGCGAGCAGACGCATTGAAACACGCGAGTTGCGTTGCCACACTGGCAGATGCTGCAGTTTTAATAACTCCGTTCGGGCTGCTGTTGGAGTTCCTAAATCGAGGCCTGTTACTACTTATATTCTGGTAATACGTAGAGCAGCGAAGCGTACATATAAGGTATTTGTAAGTGTTCACCAAAGAGGTGTAGGCAAAACGAGGAGGAAGCTTCAGCGAAGTCGAACCACTGTCACTTCACATTCTTATTACCTTTTCCGAGTTTTGACGAATCTCCCTTTATGATGCGTGGAGGGCTTGGGCGAGCGAATCGGATGAAGGGATGGAGGTTGGCACACGTATCACCGATTCCATGGAGTTCTACAGCAAAGCACACTACAGTAGATATTGATGGCTTAATGCGTATTTTGAAGGACACCCTACGTGGGTGCTTATTAAATAATACATGTACTGTACCATCATCGTGCTTGAGTTCGAGTCGAACTCGGGTAGGTACATGTACGAAGTCTTGGCGAATAAATTCGTAATCGCACTGAAACGTGTGTCGCAGAATTTACACGAGCGCGTCGAGATTAGGAAAGGCGAAAACAGCCGACGATCGAGCGGGTAGCCACCCTTCCCTTTCGTCAACTCCGCAGCAGTACAATTTGCAATTTGCCCGCTGACGGCCACTGATCGGTTCCTTGGACATTTGAAATTTGGAGCTACGCAACACCTCCAAGCAAGATATCGGAAGTGTACTGCACCACCCTGATGAGTCTTCGTCCTACCAACTTCACTTTCATGCCGCCTCTTTCAGAAGAGAAGTCGTCGTTCAGATCCAAGAGCTGCCCCAGCCCAGAGACTTCAGCTCAAGCCACCAAGAAGCGACAGCGTCCTCCACAGACAAACGATGACATTGCTTGTGCAGTTAAAATGGCTGGGCGTCCACGAGGAAGACCCAGAGTGTCCAACAAAACACCGCTCACTGCCACGCACGAGCTCCGAATGCTGCGAGCTCAGGTAGCGTCCATGGAAGACGAGCTTCAGGGACTGCAAACCAAGTGGACACGACAACTGCCCAACGAGCGAGTTTTTGCGACCGCCCACTTGACGGCTCAAAAGAAGCACGAGGTGGCTCTAACCGAGGCAGCGCACAACGACCTCCAGGACATGTTTCTTCAGCAACAGTTGATGTTTGCTACGCTGCAAGCGGCCATCTTCCGTGCCCCACTGCACTCAAGCGGCAACGACATTTTCAAGTCGCTGCATTTCGACACTCGCTTTGGGTCCGACTCAGACGAGCGCAACAAAATGCTCACAGCACACAAGGAGCGCGCACTCGCCACCGTGCCATCGCTCATGATGCAGTTTACACAAACGGCAGTCGACAAAGTGCAGAAGTACCAAGATGACGGGACCGTGAAGAAGTCGTTCCTGCCAGTCTCTCAGATCGACGTCACGGGCTGCAAGGACCACACGCTTGTTTCCAGCGTCTTCATGTCGGAGATTCCTCACACTTCCCTGGAGGACGTGTACGCGGCCGCACTAGCGTACCATGATGCCATCCCCGTGACAATGAAGCGCCACTTTGGTGTTAATGCGACCCGCACAAGACTCAACGGACCCGACGCACCCGCAGCCTACTGGCAAATGAGTCTCGAAGGGGCTGGGTTACCGGTAACGGTGAACCACATCCTGTGCGCCGAGCTCACACCTTCACACGGAGTGGTTCACATGGACGCTGTCACGGACGATCCGTTGCACCCAACAGTTCGAACCAGTCCGCTGGAGTACGGCATCTCTGGGCTCACTATTACGCCCCGGAAAGAGCCCGTCACCGGTCGGGTCGTGGCTGTGACGCTGAGGTGGGTGGTCTTGTACCGCTACAGGCTGTTTCCTGATGACCCGGCACTTCGGAAGGACCTAGAAATCATTCGGCCGATTCTAAACGGCGACCTTATCACCGCCTCGGTTTGCGGTTATATCCAGGAGCTTCAGCAGAAGCGGAGCCCGCGGAGCTAGATAATTTCACATGGGTTTTCGTTGCTGACTCATGGACTCTTACATCAGATTTAATAGAGAAGAAGCGCCAAGCTCACCAACTCGGAAAGGTACCCTCGTTCTACTTTACCCTGTCGTCGTAACTGGTATAGAGTGATGGCGTGCTGCTGCAGCAGCAGCAGCAGAAGACCAGCAAACGAACTTATGATAACCAAGATTGCACACTTGCTGGACATCAGTGGATGTGTCTTTCAGGCTGCATATTCCGTGGCTGTATGTGAGCTTGTAAACACGTGGGGCTGTGCTGCAGCCATGTTGAAGTGACAAGCCACAGCCTGTCATCTTGCTGCCCCAGTGTACACATCAATTGTCTACAACACAGCGCCGCAGACCATCTTGTCGGCTCGTACATTACTTATATCAATACATGTATTCAAGCTTTCGAGTTATTATATATAATACTTCTAAGTACCATGTACATGTATTAATACATGCAATAGTTTACAGATCGAGCGGGCCAGCAAACCTTCGCGTGACCATTCGACGGCGCGCAGTGGACTGTCAAGTGTCAATCAACCGCACATGTGTACACGACGGTCGTCGCTCATTTGCAGGATCTGTGTCGTCGCGAAGTATACAAAAGGTTTGTGCGGGTAAACTCCATGGTTTGCGTACGTATAGATGCACGAATGGTGTACATTGTATACATCAGGACAGATGTCGAGGACAGATCGACTGATGCCGCGGCAGGAGATTCCCTTGGGCGCTCTTACCAACGGCTAGGTACATCTAAGAAGTCGAGACCCCCGCAGCTGCTCCGAGCATGAGCTATATTGCCTTTTGTGAACTGCATCATCGTATGCCTGCTAAAAATTGCACGCAAGCATGCCAACCCAGGCAATTTTCCCAAGCATATCCATGCAGACCTCTCCGGTGATCTGTTGTGCGAGATCTGATGTCAGAACAAAAGATGGCGCTGCAAAGCTCACGGCACTGCCGTCGGCAGTCCAAACAGGTAAGACACCCTGTGCCGTAATACATTGAAACATGTAATACATGGATACTGGCAGTCGTGCGCCTCATGGAGCGTCAATTCCGCCTTGCCCACAAAGCACGCCGATGCAGGCCCGTGCATTCCGCCTCACACCCTAGTTGTCCGCCCGTCAACATCGCATCGCAATCACGGCGTACTGTTCTCGAGGAAGAAATGCGCGGCAGGGCTGCCCACCGCCTTATTGCCCCCACACACTGTGTGACACAGCCCTTCGATTTGGAGGCGTGGAGTGTTGATCGCAGATCAATGATCGAGCAGTAGAAATCATCTCATCATGGTCCGGCTTTCAGACAGTACGACTTTTACATACAAAAAACAAGGCTATTATTATACCCGGAGCCATCGCTCGTCGCAAAACTGATTGCGAGCGCGGTAAAAGCACGTTGGAAAGTGGTGGGGTTACGGACGGCCATCCAGACCTTGTAATCGGCGGCCTGACTGCTAGTCAAAAGCATCCATATCGCAGGCAAAATGTGAAAACACGTACATGTACCGGCAAAGGGAGAACTGCGTGCAGCAAGTAACACACTTGAAATGCTCGACGAGTTCGAGAAACGAATTAAGAAATGTGAGAACGACAATACATGAGGGTGCAAAATATGTGAAACGTCGATATTTACTGTCCAGTGCCGATTTAATGGCATCAACGGTCTACTAACGCTGGAGCACAAGCCCCTGCCATTCTCCCACGCAAAAATTCAGATTGCCATTTTCCATCTCCTGAACTTTCGCTCAGATTATCCGCACCACGAGTGCTAAACATCGTCTCCTCCCCTTTGCCAATCGCAATATCAGGTTCAACAGATCCCGTCTGGGCGTGGCCACCCTCTGCATAAGCCGCCAAACAATCAAGTGCTTTTAGTTCGCAATTTTCCAGCTCCTCACCAGCCAAAACTCAAACCGAGGTGGGATATCTCCCGTCCCATGAGTGCGCAGCCCACGACCGTGATCCTCATGCCGCCGCTGCCCGAAATGGGATCGTCCACCTACTGCACCAGCACGGAGCCCGTCGCCAGCCGCGCGCCCACCAAGAAGCGCCGCCGCCTGTCACCGCCTCGAGACAGCAGCGAGGAGCTCATTTGCGCGCTCACGGGCTCCTCACCCGCACCGCCGCGACCCCGAGCAGCCAACGGAGCTGCGCTCACAGCCACCCACGAGATCCGCCTCTTGCGGTCGCAGGTGGCCGAGATGGAGGAGCAGCTCCGGGTGCTGCAGCGCCAATGGACCACGCAGCTCCCGGACCAACGCACGCTGGCCATCGCCCAGCGCTCGGCCAGAGAGAAGCACGGAGCTGTGCAGACCGAGGCGGCGCACAACGAGCTGCAGCAGATGCTTCTCCAGCAGCAACTGCTTTTCGCCACCCTGCAAGCCGCCGTGCTGCAGGCGCCGCTGCACTCCAGCGGCCAGGCACTGTTCGAGGCGCTGCACTTTGACACGCACCTCGGCCGCGACACAGACGAGAGAGAGAGGCTGCTCATGGCTCACAACGAGCGGTCGCTCGCGACGCTGCCAGCGATCGTCAACAGGTTCGCGCAGATGGCCGTCGACCAGGTCGTGGCTGCACAGGACGGCAACGCTGAACCCGTGCTCCCGCTCTCGCAGATTGATATCACCGGCTGCAGGGACTGCACGCTCATTTCCAGCGTCTTCGTGTCCGAGATCCCGCACACGTCGCTCGAGCTGGTATACGCGGCGGTGCTGGCCTATTTCGACGGCATCCCGACGTCCATGAAGCGCCACTTCAACGTCAACGCCAAGCGCGTCCGACTCAACGCGGTGGACTCGCCCGTCGTGTACCGGCGCTCGACGTTTAGGGGCGCGGGGCTGCCGGCCACCGTCAACAACGTCGTCTGCTCGGAGCTGACGCCGTCGCACGGCGTGGTGCACATTGACGCCATCACGGACGACCCACTGCACCCGGTGGCCAGAGCGGGTCCCTCGCAGTACGGCATCTGCGGGCTCACCATTACGCCCCGCAAGGACCCCGCGACGGGGAGCACCACTTCCGTGACGCTGCGGTGGGTGGTCGTCTACCACTACAACATGCTGCCGGATGACCCCGCAATCAAGGCGGACCTCGAGATCATCCGCCCCATTCTGAACGGTGACCTGATCACGGCTACCGTGTGCGGCTTCATCCAGGAGCAGCAGAGCCCGCGTAGCTAGAGCTAGAGCGCAGTCAAGGCCGAGCCTGTAGATGAAGAGTCGGTGGCACATGTGACTTTGTGTAAAGTAGGAAATGCAGTAATTTTTGCCATTGAGCGCGGATCTTGTGTTGCTAATTCACTGTGGACGGGCTCAGCTCATCCATGGACCAGGCCGCCTTGTTGTGAGGCGGGCCAGCCGTTCTGCGCCTTGTACATGTAGCGACGTCGAGGTTGCCACGTAATCCACAGCAACCACGCTGTCGGTTTGCCAGCAAAAGCACGTCGTATAATACATGTACGCACGACTATCTCCTCAAGTACATGTAGAACAGCGCCACGCTTGCATCAGAGCCTTGCAAAGCTTCAAGCAACGAGAATTGCCTTGAAATTTAGGGTGGCACCACCATTTGTTTGCCAGCCAACGTCGAGTGTCGAGCAAGGAGATGGAGGGATCTGCTGATGACATTCGCGGGCGGCCACGGCGGCGCAATCCGCTGCTCGTGTTGCCTGCGAGCACGGAGGATAGATCGGGCCCCAAATCGCGGCGGAATATAACAACCCGCGACCGATCATGGTCACCATGAATCACGGTCAACGATGGTGCGGAGCGAAGCCACTTGAATAGTGTACACCGGCTGGAGACGGCGCGAGCAGGTGCAGGTTTCCCCAAGCAGCAGACGAGCGCACATGTTTACTCGAGCGAGGAACATGGCTGTCAGTAATGAGGTCGCGGCGCAACGAGCGAATGCGACCGAGACGCCGCAATATCGTCTCCTCCCGCTTTGGTTTGTGGGTCGTGCACCAAGCTTGGCGGCCAGTAAGCGAGCCTCACTCGTCTCTCGCTTCGTCCAGAGACCGCAGGAAGCTCGCATTGTGATTGCTGAGGATCTTCCGCCGCCGTACCGAGCCCTCCACGCATCATTTATCGTGTCGTGTTGGATTGGCCGCCGCGTGCTTCCCATCGGCTCCTTCCGCAGCAGCCTCTACATCTGCGCGTGTACATGATGAAATCGAGTGGCTACAGACAACATGACGAAAAGCTTCATCAGCTGCGTGCGTGTCCTGCAGGCTGCAGCATTTGGGCTGCTGATACAGCGTCCACCGCTGCCCTCCATCATCATCCACTTGCCACTCGCCACTTGCAGCCGATCCGCGATTAACCAACTGGTCCCCGTAGCTTTTCGCCAGCGTCCGAGAACGCTGTCCTACCGTCTCGAAACGTTGCGAAAGCAACGTCAAATGACCAGTCGAGCCGCAGAGCAAGCGGTCGCGAGAGATTCCTTCATGGTGCTCGCGTCTGCGAGTGACTCTCGCAAGACCACGAGAGGCCGCAACACCTCCGGCACGCCCGCGCGCAAACCCGCCATCCCCGCCGCGGTGCGTACCCTCCTTTCCCATCAATTGTCGTGCACTGAGGCACTGCTCACCGTTGCTCTTGCTGCAGCACGAGGTCAAGGAGCTGCGCAGTGAAGCGCAACGGCTCGACGAGCAGTTTGCAGCGCTCTGCGCCAAGTGGCGAGCCGCGCTGCCCGAGCGCGACGTGTTGCTCGCGGCCTGCACGGCGGCCAAGCAGAAGGCGGTCACGGGCCGCGTGGAGCAGCTCAACCTGCGACTCAAGGACGAGTTGCTGCAACAGCAGCTCTATTTCTCGGCGCTGCAGCAGAAGCTCACGGAGGCGCCGCTCTGGGCGCGCTCGGCGCTGTGTCAAGAACTCTTCGACCGTATGCACGGCTATCTGCATCTGGAGGGGTCAAACCCCGAGCGCCGCAAGGAGCAGCTCCAGGTGCGCTTCGAACTGGGCGTGCGGCTGGCTCCGGAGCTCGTCGAGAGCTTCACGCGCGAGTTCGTGCCGCTCACGTCGCCCGTGCTGCCGTTCTCCAGGACGAGCACTGCGGCCACGACGATCAGCTCGCCACTGGGGGATCAGAGCGGAGCCGACAGCGGCGCGTGCGGCACGCTCGTGTCCAACGTGTTCGTGTGCAAGGTGCCGGCCGACGCGTCCATCGCGCGCATCTTCCAGACCATGGTCGACAACCTGAAAAACACCTCGATTGAGCTTGAACGCCGCCTTGGCGTGCTGCTCGAAGTCAAGGTACCGACGGTACTGTTCGTGCCCGCTGCGGTCTTGTCTTGTGTCTTTGCTCTCGTCGTGCTGACCGGTTGCTGTTGTTGTTCGCAGCACGAGGTCGAAATGGGGGCGTCTACCTACTACGCGCGCGTGGAGCGGCAGGACGGCGAGATGCGCGGCGCGCACACGAACCGCGCGTGGAGCGGTAAACTCGTGAGCGAAGATCTGGCCGTCATTGTGACGGATTTCGTGGACGAGGACGACGAAGAAGGCGCGGACGCTGCTCGGAAGGACGCGCAAGAGGTGCAGGTCGGCAGCGACGGCGTGCCATTAGTGCCGCCGTCATCGAGATCGGGGCTGCGGATCGACATTTGCTCGGCTCTCACCATTGCGCGCGTCAAGGACCCGGAGTCGCACGAGCCGGTCGTGCTCATACGCCGACTGCGCGTGCACCGGTACAACCTGCCGCCCAACTCGCCCGTGATCCACCGCGAGCTGAACAAGCTGCTCTCGTACTTCAATGGCGACTTCCACATGGCCATGCTCAGTGACGCGTATATGAACATGAGCAATGACGATCAGTCGTCGGTCACTGGGAGCGAAAGTGTTCGGTCAGAGCCCGAGGACAAGAAGGTGATGCAAGACGGAAAGGACAGGAGCGCGAAAAAGCGGAAGACAAGCCCCGTCAAGCAGGAAGAGGTGGCTCCAGCGTCCAGTACGGCCGCGACGAACCCCAGCTCAGCTTAGTTTGTGATTTCGTGTATTCGTCCCGTAGTAAACGTGCCCGTTGGAAGGCAGGAGGCCAAGCAAGACTCGTCATAGAATAATTTAACAACTTGTTTCCTTCTCGAACAGCACTACTGTAATCTATCTATCTACACAGGCCTCCTCAGCAAAACGGGAGCGCCTTCCTCTGCTCTAGCTGGCGACAAACGACTTCCATGAACAGGTCGCCGTTAAACCACGGCAACGTGGACCGAATCTCGTCGTGCAGCCTGAGCGACGTCGGCGGGAGCTTGTACCGATTCACGCTCAGACGCTGCACCAACACGTGCTCCTGCCCAGTCCCAGGGTCCGTCTCCGGCGTCATTAACAACCTGCACAAGCAAAAAAAAGCAGTCAGATCCTCAAGATAAAGCCACGTCCTGACAAAGGCAACAACGTACGATAGACACGAGTCCAGACCCACAAAACCCTCTGCCGTCCGGTCGATTGGGTAGCGAGCGTCCTGATCCACGAAATCGGCCACCACAACCGCCGACGCGGGCGTGATGCGCGCCACCAACGTCGTGTTGCTCGTTGCGCTAAATGTTGCGCCGTTCCGGTATCTCATCTGCGAGTAGACCCGCGAATCGCCCAGGTCCTGCATCAGGTCGAGGTTGCAGTGCACCCCCAAATGGGTCTTCAACTCGGTCGGGAGGTGCCGGAAGTAGTGTAAAGCAGCGTCCACTACCGTCTCGAGCGACCGGTGCGGGATACGACACAGCAGCAGGTTGGACACGTACGTGAAGTGTCCGTCCGCCATGACGCTCGTGTGCGAAAAGGGATTGCAAACCGTTGCACTGGCCAAATGCTGGCGCGCGAAACGGTTCATGAGCGCCGGCACGAGCCGCACCCCCAGTTCGCACTGGGCCTGCAGGTGGCTGGTGCGTTGCTCCAAGGACAAGGTCTCGGACAGGACCGAGAAGCTGTGCAGGCCCTCGAAGAGCTCTTTGGACCTGGAAGGGGCCAGGAATGGCGACTGGGTCAGGAGGTGCTGCAAAGAGGCCAAGTAGAGCTGCTGCTGCAGGACCTGGTCCTTGAGCGAACGGTTGACCTGCTCCGCCTGCGCGGAGACCCACTTGGCCTTGGCTGCTGCACAGGCCTTTTCTCGGACTGAAGGATCTGGCAGGACGTGATGCCACTTGGTGCACAAGGAGGACAGTTGGGCTTGCATTGCTGCGGCATCGGCACGTAGCGCGCGTAACTCGTGCTGCGGTAGGATACACACTTTAGCGAATGCTGTTTAGTTTTAGGATGTAATTTTGCACGAACCGTTGCAGACTGGAGAGGTTTGCGTGGGGGGTTGTGCAGACCGCGGAGGAAAATGTCTTGTTCTTGAGGTGCCTTGGCCACGGGAGATGAGGTTATTTGCACTTTCGGTTGGGAGGGATAGCGACGTCCTGTCGGTAAGGACGGCATAGACTGCACGAGCGTATCCGGCGCCATGCTCGAAGTTGCGCGATTTCGGAAGTGCTTGCACGACGTCAAGCGCGATTAGGAAATCGGCAGAGAGCACCATACTGAAACCAAGAGCAATTTGTTGCGCCACAGCCCATTTATACACACTCGTAAACAGTCGTCCTAGCCGCACTCATCGGGTGATGCCCGGATTAAAACTCGGAGAGTGACTATTGACACAAGATGAATTCACTTAATTTTGTATGTGGCCTATTTATTGTCTTTTTTCTACCAACAATGTCAGGAGGGGGTGAACGCCAACTCGCTCGGCAAGCCCTGCGGGTTAAGATCCGTGTGCGTAGCACGCGGGCTTAAACCCAAGACCAAGCATGATCACATTGCTCGGCTTAGGGTTCTGTCACCGCGCTCCCAGGGGGGGTTGAGGTGAGGCTTGGGTGTAGATTTCCTGTCGGCAACTCCGATTTTCGTGGTTTGCAGCGAGATGACATCCGTTTCTCATGTTTTGTCAATATTCTCTGCCTTAAAACTCGCGGTCCGGTCCGGACTGCTCATAATCTCAATCCAGTGATTGTTCTCCCCCCCGTTGCACGATGGAGAGCGAGGCTTCGAGCGAAGAGCGCAACACGAACGCGACCAAGCGCAAATATGCCAAGCGCAAGAAAGTGCCCACGTACTACCGACGCAAGGTGCCACACACGCAGCTTTTGCAGCGATGCGAATGTATTCACGATGTATGCGTTTGCGTGTGCAGAAGGAGATGGACCGACTAGAGGAAGAGCGCAAACAGCTCGAGTTGCAGGTGCAGGAGCTGGCCAAGCGCGCCGACATCCTCCGCCCGCGAGAGGCGTTGCAGCGCCGCCAACAGACCAACAAAATGCTACGCGAGGTGTTGCATGCCCAGCGGCGGGTGTTCGCAGGCGCGTCGTCCATTATGTCGCACCATTTCGTACGTGTGCGAAACTCGTAAAACAAATTCGCGCTAATTGTTTGTTGCGCAGCGCGAAAAGAGCGCGGGACCGTTCGACACGCCCACGAAGCTGAGCAAGGACCCGGTGAAGCGCAAATTGGCGCTCATGGAGATGAGAGCGCAACGGCTGGGTTGCGCGTACGAGTTCATGATGGAAATGCTGCGCTACATGGACGTCACGCTCGACTTTTGCGAACAGAGGAAATTCGTTGCAGTGAACGGGGACATTTGCTCCGAGCGGTTCGAAATCGTGCCGTTGCCTGAAGCGCGCAGCGTCAAGCGCGTGTTCGACGTCGTGGAGGCGTTTGTAGCCAACATGGAGATCAGCATGTCCGAGGTGGACGGCGACATCACTATTCGCGAAAATGACGAACCGCAATTTTCGCGAATCGAACCGGTTGCGCAACACCGATTTGTGACCACGATCGCGAACATCGTGCAAATGGATACGAACAACGCCGCGTTTGCAGAGTACCGACCTGCAGGGCCTGAAAACGACGAGATCGGTTTCTCCATCAACGACCCAATCGACGAGGACGAGCTGTACCCGTACAAACCGGCCACGCGCGTGCGGCAGGACGTGACGGTCATCATTTCGGTGTCCCAGCACTCGGACAAGGACGGCAAGCCGCTCATCGTGTTTAGTCGCTGGTGGTCGCTACGGTTGCGCAAGTCGCACATCCACGTGCCAAAGTTCGTCGCCGAGCGGATCCGTAACGGCCTGGAGAGCGTCTCCGCCAGTATGTTGGTCGCCGCTGAGCACGCAGGCATTGGCCAGTGAAAGGCAGTACAATACACGAATCTACCTTAGCATGAAGAAACACAAGGAGGATATCCGCAGGAGATGCTGCAGACGAAAGGTTTGCGTTTTGGTTTGACCAACTTGTTGCAGGAGTTGTTGGGCGAGATGGCACGTTTGAAGGCGAGTGCTGCACGACCAGCATGATATCGCAGGCCCTGGTGCGTCGCTGTAGTTAACGACGTGGGGTGCACTCCATCAACCAGCGAACGGGTCTGTCGGACTATGCGGGAGGCTACGAACGGCGGAGCGGTTCGAATTGATAGCGATTGTCGACGCTCTCGAGTGTTTTGTGTACAACACATCGAGGTCAGCATCACCCTTTGCGAGAAAACGAATTCTTCATCAGCGGACGAAGACGAAGCTTTCCCGTACAAACACCCTTCGGTTACGGTATCATCCAGGTGTACTGTAAATGGTTAGTTCTTGCTAAACCACTTCAACTTACTTAGTATTCACTTAAAGTTTACTTTGTAGTTACTTCAAACAGACTTGAAGTTCGTGGTGATGCACAAGCAGGACCTCCACAGCCAAATCCTGACATGGCAGGTCGTTCTTCAGCCAGTAGCAGCAATTCGAGCTCGCGGTTGCGACCTCCCAGTGCAGTGAAGACCAAGAAACTCTCAAAGAAACCTCGAAAAGAGGACCCCAAGTCGCTGCACACACGGACGTACTATCGACGCAAGGTTAGCAAATGGACTGTTGACACTGCTGGGGGGGTGTACGACTGACGCATCTTCATATTTAGGAGGAGAAGGAGGTGCTGGAGAGGGAAGTGCAGGGACTGAAGCTGCAGCTGCAACATTTGGCGAGACGCGGAGTGGTGGAGATCCGACGCGACGCTCTCGCAGTCAAGATGAAGCGGAATAAGGAGCTGCGAGACGCCATCCAGGGCCAACGCATCGTTTTTGCCAACACCGAGTCCTTCACCTCCGAGTTTCTGGTGCGAGTTCTCACCTCCGAGTGCCATGAGCTTTGACTCTGACGGAATGGCTGTTGTACCTTGCAGAGAGCTTATGATCACAGTCGCTATGAACCGGTCATTCGACTGGGTACGGATCCGCGAGAGCGGTACAGCACCCTCTTGGCCATGAAGCAGCAGCGACTGGAGGAGGCCGTCTACTTTTTGTCGGAGCGCTCGCGGCAGATGGCCATGGACACCGAGTACACGGACCTGCAGCGCTTCCAGTCTGCGAATGGGGACGTCTGCTTGGTGCGCTTCGATATTAAGCCGCTTCCTAGTGCGCGAGATGTGGTGCAAGCTTTCGAAGGCGTGCTCAAGTTCTCGTACAACCTGGAGATCAGCATCTCGGACCTCGTGGGCGACTTCACCATCCGCGAAAACGACGTGGAGGACTGGGACAGCTCCGTGGCGCAGCATCGACTCGTGACAACAGTGCACCACGGCGTGCAGGTCGATACAAACAACGTGACGTTCACGCAGTACTGGGGGGACGGCTCGGGGCCTCATATGGACAGAGCCGTCGGACACGAAGTGGGTATTGCAGTGTGCAACTACGTCGACGAAGACGCACTCTACCCGTATCGTGAGGACACGCGGGTGCGGCAAGATATCACGTTCTTCGTCGTCGTTACGAAATATCCACGCCATCTCTCGGGTGCGTTTGGAGTCGACACCGTCTCGAGTCTCGGCTCTCCTAGCAGCTCTGCCAGTGACTCGGGAGGTAGTAACGAAGGTGAACAAGACGTGGTAGTGGCGACGAGATGGACCTGTCTGCGCCTTCGGAAGCCCTCGTTTCCGCTGGACAATGCCACTGCGTCTCACATTCGAGATAGTATGGAGCAGGTTGGCCAAGACATGTTCACGGCGATCAACCACTCGGTCGACGACCAAGTAGCACCAAGGCCAGTTCAGGAGCGTGTAGTAGTATCATAATACTTCAGTACAAAATACTAGAACAACCAAAAGTTCTGGGAATTCATGACAATTAATGATTCGAAATGAGGTGATCCAGTCGGAGTTCACTCCTAAATCCCACACCCAAATATCATTGAGGTCCGAGCAGCTTCAGTAGAGTCCGTTGTCATGCACGCCTCCACTCCGACGCTGGGTCGCCAACCTCCCCCGCCCGGCAGCAGCAACTTGGCGTGGACGCCGCCGCCGCTGCAGCTCGCGAACCTCCCGAAGGCCGCCAAATCCAAGCGACACAAAGAACTGAATCCGGCGCTGCTGTCGCGAACGTATTATCGGCGCAAGGTAAAATTCTATTGCTTGCTGTCTAGTGATTGGGGGGTTGTGGCTCATGTGCTGCTCGTAGGAAGAGAAGGACATGCTGGAGAAGAAGCTGCAGGGGCTCAACATCCAGCTGCAGCATCTGACGCGACGCGGAGATTCCCAGGACGAGAGAGAGGAAGTCGCGTCCCAATTGAAGCAGAACCAGGACCTGCGCGACTCGATCCGAGGCCAACGGATCGTTTTCGCCAACACGCAGTCGATCATTTCGGAGTTTTTGGTACAGCTTTTGATGTCTTTCATGTGAAATGAATGACACTGACGGAGTTTTGTGTGTGGTGGTGCTGTCTGCAGAGAGCGGGGGATCATAGTCGCTATGAACCGGTCATTCGACTGGGAACGGACCCGCGAGAGCGATACAACACCCTCTTGTCCATGAAGCAGCAGCGTCTGCATGAGGCAATCTACTTTCTATCCGAGCGAGCGCGATTCATGGCCATGGACAAGGAATTCACGGACCTGCAGCGCTTCCAGTCGGACAACGGAGACGTGTGTCTGGCGCGCTTCGACATCAAGCCGCTACCGAAAGCTCAAAGCGTACGACAAGCGTTCGACGGCGTTCTCAAGTTCTCGTACAACCTGGAGATCAGTATCTCGGACCTCGTAGGCGACCTCACCATCCGCGAAAACGACGACGACGACGACTGGGACAGCTCCATTGCACAGCATCGACTCGTGACGTCCATCGCTCCGAGCGTCAAGGTGGACACGAACAACGTGACGTTCACGCAGTACTGGGGAGACGGCTCGGGGCCTCATATGGACAGAGCCGTCGGACATGAAGTGGGTATTGCAGTGTGCAACTACGTCGAAGAAGACGCACTCTACCCGTATCGTGAGGACACGCGGGTGCGCCAGGACATGACGTTCCACGTGTTGGTGGCGAAGTATCCGCGTCACCAGCCAAGTAGCGCGTGTGGGTCCAGCGCTGCCTCAGAGGCACAAGACGACGTGGTAGTGGCATTGAGGTGGACATGTCTGCGACTGTGCAAGCCTCCGTTCCCGCTGGACGACGACATCGCTTCCCATATCCGCGACGGCATGGAACGGGTGGGTCAATCCATGTTCACAACCATTCGTCACTCAGTCAATGGTCGAGTATCTCCAACGAGGTGGTTGTAACGTTAGCCTCGGTTTGCTGTGGGACCAAGATTACGCCCAACTCAATTTTGGTCGAGTTCATGAATGCCGGTGATCACGGTCCATTTTAAAACGTTCCAACAATTTAGCTTTGCTACTGTCAAATTTACCCCTAAAACGGACTCACACTCCGGCCAGCCTTTTTTCCGTTCACTTTATTTCCTGTCCTTCACGCGACATGCTCCACACTCCTGACCGCGAGGCTTCCGCGCCCAGTTCGCCTGCGTCCGCCCACGCGCTGCTGTCGCTTATGCAATCGGTAGCGCCTCCGCTCTGGAAGGACGAGATGGCGTCGCCCACCGACAAAACCGCGGACGGAAAAACACCGAAAGTCGCTGCTAAAGCCAAGAAGCAAAAAGCCAAAAGCATACAGGAGCCGAAACCCAAGAAACCGCGGAAACGGACTTACTACATGCGCAAAGAGGAGCTCGCCGTGCTCTCGAAAGAGTACGAAAAGTTGCAGTCCGAAATGGTAAAATACAAGAGAAAAAACGACGCGCTAGAGGACAAGGAGAGGATGCGGCTACAAGAAGAACAGAACCGAGATATCCGCCAGGTGATCCACACCCAGCGACTGGCATTTGCCAACACGCAGTCGATGATTGCGCAATACATGCGCGTGCAGGAGCACAGTCCGTTCGAGACGTTCATCCAACTGGGCAAAGATCCCGTGCAACGTCACGCCACGTTGCTGTCCATGAAGAAGAGGAAGCTGCACGACGCACTGCAATTTTTAGTTGCAAGACGAAGATTCATGGACCCGTCCACCGCCTTTTCAGACAACCAGAAGTTCGAGAACACGCAAGGAGATTTCTGCTACATGGGCTTCGATGTCACGCCTTTTGCAGGAGTTCGCTCGGCTCGCACCGTTTTTGATGTGCTGCTCAACTTTTCGTACAATTTGGAGATCAGCTTATCGGAGCTCTTGGGAGATATTACGATTCGGGAAAATGATGACCACTGGGACCCGTCCATCTCGCAGCAACGACTGGTGACCAATGTGGCAAACCTGGCAGAGATGGAGACGAACAACGCGATGTTTTCAGAGTATCATGAACAAAATGGCCCAGCGGCTCTTGGAGTGGAATTGCCACTGGAGTGGGAAGATTTAGGAGCAGCAGGCCATGGAAACGAGTTGGGCGTGCTTGCCTGCGACTTCGTAAATGAAGATGAACTCTATCCGTATTTGCCTGGCCGCCGGATCCGTCAGGATGTTACGGTGCTAATGCTCGTTTCTACATGTACGAGACCAAAAGTGAGACCTCTGGGCGACACAGGCCCAGTGGAGCTGAAGCGGGTGGTGGTTTTGACGCGCTGGTCACTTCTGCGCATCCGCAAATCGTCGATTCAGCTGCCGTTCGAGGCTTCACAACGTCTCCGGAATGGTATCGAACAGGTCGGTGAAGCGATGCTGAGCCAGGTGCACTACGCGTTGGCCCCTCGAGAACCTACCTTACCTTCTGGAGATTTACCTCCAACAGCAATGCCTCCAGTGCCTGCTTTCGGAACCCTCCAGTCTCTTACTAGGAGATATTAACCACGTGTTTTTGGATGAGCTCGATGACCCAACAATAATACTTCAGAAGTATACGTTTATAGAACTCTTTGTCGCTAGGATTCCTACATCAGATGGAGACACTCAGTGCGTCTGGGGTACTGCCAGGAGAAGCCGAAGAATACACGTAACTCTGCGGTTGCCGATCATCGGTAGTACTTGATGAAGGTGCGCCATCATGGATCGCTTGTAGCATTTCGTTGCCCATGTTGATGCAAGTCTGAAGTAGGAAGTCCATTGCAGCTGCCGGATCGACACTCTTGGGATTCGGACGCAATGTGAGCAACACCCAGCGTGTGAGCACGAGGCACGGCACCCGTTTCTCGCTGTCCTTGCCACCATGAACACGCCGAGAACCTTTTGAAATTGTAATCACTGCATTCACGTCCTCGCGCAAAAATTGACTGGGCGTGTATGGGTGAAGCTCATCCTCATCCACCGAGTCAAGCACGACTACTCCAAGAGGGCCCGTATGCCTCTCGGTGCTGTTCCCACTTGATTCTGATTGTGTCGGCGCAACTTTCGGCACCTGAAGCTCCGAAAAAACCACAAAACTTGACTCGGTGGGCATTTCTGGCGACGTGTCCACCTGCAAGCGGCCGTGCAGCACCCCTGTATCACCACCTGCGTACGGGGGCATCATCGTGCCCATACGCTTGATGTACTCTGATGCTGAGTTGAACGCGCGAGCGATGTCAACGTCTCCATCGAGCGGAGTCACGTCAAAGACCACTGAACACAGGGAACCCGAGTCTATAGGGAACTGAGCCGTCTCCCGGCGCTGCTCCGCATGCTCCCGCAAAAACTGCACTCGTTTGTCCATAAGCTGCTTGGCGTCACGTAGTTTCTGCGCCTTCATGCTTTCCAGTACGGAGCGGCGTTGTTGAATATCACATCCTAGATGAATAAACGTGTTGATAGGACATTGGTTCTGCTGTATCGAGTACTGCAGTAGTGGGAAAACACAAGAAAAAATGAGCCCATCAACGTCGTCATTGGCATTGGGTCTCCTCACCGTGAGCTCCGAGAGCGCCGACTGCGCTGAAAAGAGCTGAAAGTGCTGGTTGCGGACGGCTTCACGGAGTAGATGGTTGTGCATCTCCTGCTCGAAAAACTTGTTGTCCGTCCGCCTCACGAGAGCTCTGCCGCAGTACTCAGGCTCGATGGACGCCGTGTGCTTGAGATACTCCAGCTGGGCCTTGAGTTTCTCGATCTGCACCGTGAGCTCGCCCTTCTCCTCCTGTAGCAGCACAAACTCATTGTCCGTCTTTCATTCCTTTCCGAGAGTAAAATACCTCTATTACCTTCCTAATGAGGTACGTGGGCTTCCTGGTTGAGTTGCTGCGCTTCCGACAGCGAGGGGTCTCACCGTCATCGGAGCTCGTCCTCTGTTCGTCGTAGTCGCGCTTGCGTCGCTTGCAGCCTTTCGTCTGCTCCTCTTGTCTTGTCCTTGATTGCACACACTCGGCTCTGTTCGGGCGCAAGAACACAAGCAGCGTCTTGTCCCCATTCGCCGACAGCGGGTGCAGACGCGGCAGAGGCCGGTCCGGAGATCTGCGTTGCAGCAGCGAGCGAGCGGGTGGAAGCGGTGGCGACGCCGAGTCCATGGAGTGCGCTCCGGAGACCTCGTTGCACATTGACCGTGGTGGTGACCACCTCTTTTTCGGCTGCATCGCCAAGCGGAGGTGGCATCATCATTTTGTATCGTTTCTTAGTTTAACAGGATGGAAGGAACAGTGCTTATATCAGAAAAAGATAGAGGATATGTGATTATTTAGAAAGGGTATTAGATATAGAAGGTTTTCAGGAGCATAATATAAAATTTGATTATGGTCATATTTTTGATTGAAGAACGCGCGAAAGGGATTCATATACCCCTCTGGTAGTGGATATGTTTGAGAAAACGACTTGAATGTAAATAAATAGTACTCCTAATAAACCCTACCGTCGTACCTGTTGATCCTGCGTAACCATATACATGATTACATATTAGTTAGTGCAGTGTCTTTGGCCCCACTTGCCCTGCAACTGCAACCTGCATCTTCCATAAAAAAAAAGCTAGACGCTCAGCACCTTTATGTCCTTCGGCCCAAGCTGCAAGGGCGAGCGGGCGTCCTTCACGGCACGGAGGATGGCATTGCCCGGGTCGTTGATCCGATCTCGCATCGTCTGCAGCACATGCTTCGGTACCGGCAGCTCGGTGCGGCGGAGCTTCTGCAGCATCCAGCGCGTGAGCACCACCACGGGTTCCTCCTTCTCCTCGCCCTTTGGCGTGGCGACCCGCTTGCGGTACGATTTGAGCGACATGACACCGCTGATGTCCAGCCGCACGCAATTCTGGGGCCTGTACGGGTACAGGTCGTCCTTGGCCACGAAGTTAATCACCATCACGCCTTGGTCGAAGGGCTCCCGCTGCTCTGAAAACATGACAAAGTTGGTCTCTGTCGCCACCTCCTCGACCTCCGAGATGATGAGTCGACGGTGCATAATGTTCTTGTCGGCCCCGTGCTCGCTCGTGCAAGTGTACTTGGAGTTCATGGGCTTGGTGTCCATGTGCTTGATGTGGAACTGGATGAACTCGGACGCGTCCTCGACAGTCGTCAGCCCCTCCAGCGGGGTGATGTCGAAGCGGATGGAGCAAAAGTCGCCCGCCTCGTCCACGAACTGGGCGTTCTCCGTGTACTCACGAGCCTCTGCCATGAACTGCGTGCGTTTCTCCACGAGCTCGATCGCGTCCCTGCACTGCTGGGCGCGAAGACTCGTGAGTGTCTTGGTCCGCTTCGCCCAGTCGTGACCCAGGTGAATGTACGCCTCGATCGGGCAGCGGTTGTTCACGGAATGCGTGAGCTCGGACAAGGCTGACTGCGCCGACAGCACACGCAGCTGGTGCTGCCTCACTGAGTTGCGTAGTGCATTGTTGTTGATCTCCGTCTCAATCTGCCGACGGTCTTTCTCCTGCCACGCCACGATGTTCGTGCGGTTCTGCAGGAACGACACCTGGCTCTCCAGCTCCTTGATGTGCTCCAGCAGCTCGCACTTTTCCTCCTATCACATTACAACAAGCAATACATTGTCAGAGTCACTAGCTAATTCTCCCCCCTCCCTGAAAGTTCTGTGTTTTCTCACCTTCCGGACGAGGTACGTGGGTTTGCGCCACTTGCCCCGACACCTCTTGGACGTCGGCGTCATCACCGCTGAGTCCTTCTCGTCCTCACACTCGGACGCTCGACGTTTGATGGTCTTATGACACTGCGCTGGCGGATCAATCGGCACCCTGTTTTTGACTGTGAGTCCGTTGAAGGGGCTCTGCAAACCTGAATGCTGCGAATTCGGCGTTGGTGGCGTGGTTGTTTGGCCCTTTCGCTGCTGGAGCACGAAGGCGAGTCCTGGCAGTTGCTGGTCGCCTGATTGCTGGTCGAGTGGACTGCTATCGGAGCTCAGCAGACTCGCCATGTCGTACTTGGAGTGCTGTCTGTAGCTCATGAGTTCGAGAGCTTTTTATTCGTCGAGTGAAAGCACGACACACCAACAAAAACCGGTTTGAAACCGGTAATTGTGTCATCATTTTTTGAAAAGCGGTAACCGCCCCGAGTCACCGTGCTCCCGGCCGCTCGGCATACAAAAATCAAGATATTTGTCCATCCTGTTCGGTAATGCGGGGCAAAAAACGCTTTTCCAAGGCATGATTTTTTTAAAAAAAAAAAATGTAAGTATGATTTTTAAAAAAAATTAAGTATGATTTAAAAAAAAATTTATAAAAATATGTGCCGTAAAAAAAGGGGGATGGGCAATCAAACTTTGTGATGACGCGATCAATTTCGCTAGTGACGTTTTTCACGAAGTGGGGACGTACGACTTCGACCGATGGCCACGTTTTTTGTGATACTATTGTATTGTATTTTGCTGTAGCTACACGCCTCTTGACCAAAAAGTTCGAGTAGCACAGCTTAAATAGTCTTTGGTGACAGCCTCTGTCTGTATCCCACCTTTCTTTTTCTTCCCATTTGAGTGGGCTTCACAACCTATGGGTGGCGTGGTCGGCATCAGTTGATAACCCCGCTTTGCTGTTGCTGGATAGTAGCAAACCTCGATCACGCACCTGCGATGGCCGTTCTAATGGATCTCCACGGCAGTCTCACTCATTAAGCATAACGTTGGCTCCGTTTGGTTGTTGGATGTTCGCGTTCAACCGAGCTCTGGTTCACGGCAGTGGGTCTTCCAGAAGAATTTCTGCGCGCGTGAAGATCTCGACAAACTTATGGTAACAATCGTCTTCTAATGTCCGAGGCGAGCGCTTCCCGTCGAAGCGCAGGGACACGAACAGCAGGAACTCGTGCTTGTCGTCGAAAGACAATTCGATCTCAGGGAGCACGCCACCCCACAGCGCAGTGTCCGTCTCCTGCCACTTCAGCAGTCTGAAACGACTCGCTTTTGTTGCTCCTCCTGATCCTCTTGTAGCCACTTTTCGGAGGGCTGCACTGCTTCGGACGCTTCGTGACGATAAATAAGCGTCGAGTTTGGCGAGAGAAATCCTCCGATTGACTTCGAAAGACCCCTCGCACCAACCCAGTGAACACCGAGCAAGCCAATCCGAGAAAGCTGCTAATCCTGCGGCAAAGAGCGCAAAAAGCAACAAGTTGATCGCCCACCAGAGGAAGGGGTGGTGCAGCACCGGATTTATGAGCGACTTCATAGCCCAGTCGGGTAGATGGCCATTCCACGTGCCCCCAGTCAACCGGTCGATCACGTCAAACATGAAAATACCGCCCACAAAGTACTGCATCGCGTGGAGTGTCACCGACATACGTGACTGCTGTGCCACCGCGGTCATTAGTGCGCGGGTGTTGAGGTTGACGCGCGTGCAAGCCGTCTCAAGTTGATTTGTAGCAGTGGACTCGGCGATCATCTGGAGCTGCTCAAGCTGCAGCATTGTGTTTTCCATCAACTTGATCGAGTCGTGGCACCGCATGATCGTCTGCGCCTTGAGTTGAGGCAGTGCTAGCACCTGAAACAATCGGGCATCCACATCCGATTCTGGTGACCCGAGGAACGTTCTCCGTCGAACTCCATCAATTGAATCGTCTCCGCTTCCATCCCAATCGTCTCGATCCCCGAAGTTGCTGGTGCGTTCAAGATCGACATTCTCAAGAGAGTCTAAGAGATACTCGAGCGTCTCGGCAAGCAGGATGGTGTCTTTGGAGACCGCCGACAGCTTTTCGCGCACCAGGAGCACCGTTGCTGGCTCGCGATGTACCTCGTGAATAAGCTGGCGGATTTCTTTCAGCGTCGCGTCCAATACAAACGTGCGCGCGAAAAAGTTCTTGATGAAGATGTCTCGACATACCAAGCCAACGTAAGCTGTGAAAACGTGCTCGTACCGGAAGACATTTGGCCCAGAAAATAAGCATCCTGCTTTTCCAACGACGAGAACATCGTCCGGGGTCAAATCGTGGCTTCCTTGGATGTCTCCTAGCACTTGAGCGAGCTCATTAGCGTACCGGGGGTCGCTTACGTACACTTGAGCTGGCAGTTTGGGGTGAATCTGTTTGCTCAGGATGCAGTTGTACTTGTTACGCTGGAAGGAGTCTCCCAGGTAGAGCATTTCTAGTAGACTCAATTGGTAGCGCGAGAGCAGGTCGTTAACCAGCATGGACGAGTCCTGATGTACATCCACTAACAGTCGAGATAGGTGGTCAATGGCGACGTCATCACCCAAGCGGTCCATGATAGCCTCCACTTTGATGCCGTAAATGAGCGATCCGTCACTATTGAGGTGCATCCCGAAATTCTCGACCTGTACGATCCCTGGCGTCTCTGGAAAATGGCTCTCAGCCTCGAAATTCGTGAAGCGCACGAAGTCATAGTCGAGGACGCGTACTTGCGTCTGGCCAACAGGCACTCGAAACTGAGCGTCGGTCGGGTTGCTATCCACGCAGCTCGTCAAAATGCCTCCTTGGCATCGGTCAAGCACCCCCATGCGCTCATTGAGAGCTACAATTTGATTCGTGCCGAAGGGCACCCACTCCCCGATGAGCGCGTAGACATCTCCGAGCGTGACTGCCTCTGACGTCTTCTTGGTGATGCTACTAGCCCCCATTGCACATTCGCGGGCCCTGTCCGCATTGCTCCGCTCCTGGATCTTGTAGTACCCGCCACTTCGTGATCGAAGGCAGCGTGGTAAGAACGGACTCGACACGTACGACACGTCGTCACTCTCCGTAATACTGCTGGGTTTGCTGTAGCCCCCTGAGCGCAACACGAAGTGGAGTCCATCGTATCGTACGACGAGTAGCCGCCGCTCGAGCGGTGCTGGCGGGTAGATGAAGGCGTCTACTGTGTCCTGGAAGTACCGAGGCAGAAATCGCAAGGCCAATTGGCCTTTTACCGATACCTGGTACGCTGTGATCGGCTGGAAATCGTCGCTAACGAGCTTGAGGCCGTTGATAAGGCGCAGCGCCCAGAGATCGTCGATAGCTGCTTTGCCTTCCCGTGAAAAGTTGATCCAGCGTCTCAGCGTCTTGCCCTTGAAGGACAGCCGCATGGATGCCGGAGCATAGTCAAAATCGAAGGCGTCGCACAGGATGCCTTCAAACATGAGAACCAGCAGCGGCACGTGTCGAATCCATCGTTCGTTTTGCCGGGCAGAGTTTGACGCCACGGCGTACACGCTGATGAGGTACAGCAACTTGAACTGGTTGGCACTCAGTATCGCCGCCGCCGCAGAGGCCTCGCCCATCGCTTCACTCGGGGTCCCCGGAGGTGGCGGCACCGGAGACGGCGTGGCCCGGTGCATCTCTACCCGGACGCTCTACCGGGACCTCTTTTCCTCTTCTGGCGTGTGAATGTCCTTGCGGTCTGTTCCTCGTGCTGCGGTGTGTGGTGAATCGACGGAGGAGAAAGACGGCAGACACCGTGGCTCATTGGCGTCACTCGTCACTCGTGGACCCCCAAGCTCGAGGGCGAGCGTACAAGACCAAGCGATGCCTTCCAGATGAGCCCTTGCGCCAGCAATAACGCGCCTCCAATTGCGTTGAAACCTCCGCGACGATTCCGTACTCACACGCCGGACCATCGCAACTCGCAATGCGCCAAATTGGGAATTCCATCCGTTGCCATTTTGATAGATTCTGATAGACAAATTGTATTCACAAAAAGAGCCAAGTTTGATAGATATCCATTCCTTTATACACAACATTCTACGTACGCTACTTCTAACTCCATGTGCTACGCTCGCTGAAGCCGACAGCAGCACTTGCCACCGGGTTCGTCCGAGCCGATGCCTCCCCCTCATAAACTCTGACGGAGGCAGCCCTACCGCGAACTCACTCTAGGATGGCAGAGCACAGGAAGTCAATCTCGTCCGAGGATAAATAGCTCTGGTGGCAGCTCGTGGGCAGCGGCATGTCGTCCGGGAAGTACGCGGCGGCGACGGTCCACACGCTCTCGCTCAGGCCGCAGTCGAGCGCGTCGGACGTGTACATGGGCACATCATCCGACGCGACCGACGAGAAGGACATGGACGAGGACGTCGAGTAGCAGGAGCCCGCGGGAGACACGGCCGGCTCCGCCATGGGGGACAACCCCGCGAGCGCCGCCATGTCGAGCATCGAGATGGACGACGGGCTCAGGCTGCCGTTGTGGGCCTTCTTGGTGCGCGCCACCTGCCGTTTCTGGCGGTCGAACTTGCGCTGGATCTTGTTGGCCTTGTCGCGGTGGTACAGGCAGAGTTGGTGCGGCTGGCCGTTGCGCTTGCTGGAGCGCACGTTGGTGCATTTGCCGGTCTTGTACCTGCACTTGTTGGTGCCCGAGGTGGGCGAATTGCTCAGGCCCAGCGCGGTCTGGACCGACTGCGTCGATGTGGAGATGGCGACCATGGTTTGTATAGGGAGGGAGGGGTAGCGCTGTTCACTCCTCGGATCCTTTGAGCTCGAGGCGTCGAATTCTGAAATGGCCAAGGAATCGGCCGGCGGCCGTGACTGACAGGCAGGCAGCACTGCAGACGGGATCCTGAGAGCCCCGTCGCTCGCGCGCACTCTTCCTGGCATTGCAATTGCCGTATGCCAGCAGGTGTCGGTCGTGGACAGGGCTCGGTGGGAGCGAAGCGGGAGCGTCGAGACTCGACTTGCAGTCGTGAGGTGAAAATGCCACTGCTGTATTACAGCCGGCCAGGCAGTCAACCTCGCTGCTACAGGAAGGCAAATGCATCGCTGCCTCATAGCGAGCGAAGATGGAGTTCAACAAGTTGCGACTCGCTCCATTTGACGAGCTTTGTTCACGATCGCGTCTTTCGTGGCGAGCAGAGCCATATGAAAGCCGTGATGACACAACTTCGCATTACCCATGATAAGATGAGGCAAGATCCGCCGACGGCCATAAGGCTCGCTCGACAAAGGCTGCTAGCCACGTTGCAGCGTGCGTGCTTGTCGTCCTCGAGCTCTTTACAGCCCCCTGCCGACGGTGGACGCGGAAAATGTGCGATCGAGTTCAACGGGGATATGTATTTATGCAGGTATTTGAACAATACTTTGCTGTGTTTGCGGGCAGGTACGAAGAGGGCCAATATCATCGATGACAGGAGGTTGCACTTGTCCAGCCCACAGCTGTCACAACAGTGGACGCCTCAACACTTCGCGCCTCCTGTGGCAGTAACGGCTCGCCCCGACGACGATACATGTATCCACGCCGCGATCGGGCGAGAAGTTTTTGCTGGAAGCGCACTGTTGGTGCCGACGTCCGCTGCATGCCAGGCAGTCAGAACCGATGGATGGATGGGTGCGCCGGTGCACGGAGAGGCTAGGACAGGATCACGCACTGCGCAGTGCAGCGCTGCCTGCTAGCCAGTCACTCCCGCGGGATGTGGCGGCTCCGGCGGCGCGGCATCTCGGTCCAAGATTCTTNCCCGCCAGTCTCGCCGTGGTAGCTGCCTGCGACACGAGCGGCAAGACGGAGATCCGGTCTCGCGCAGCTTGCTTGTCTGCGGGTTGCCCGACGTGTGACGCGACGGGCTCCAGTGCGTTTCTTGGGCCGACGGCGGCAATCTCTGCGCTCTGACCAAGTGGATACATGTACAGTTATCCGCACCGAATTGGACGATGTCCAAGCAAGGATCCAACCGAGAGGCAGTCGCGAAAGGAAACTGATCAGGATGGCGCCCCTATAATTGCAACGTCAAGGATCGGCTTGACTTCGTTCCGACAAAGCGTCTGCTTTTCCAGCAGTGAGACGGCAAGCCGCACTCGCTCAAAGAGCTTCAAGATGAGCACTGCTCATCTTGAAGCTTCCGGATCTCGCCCGACTTATCGCGACCCGCGGCGGCAGCAATACTGTACGTGCCCCGCCTTCCAGTGGAGACCTTCAGTCCGATGTTGCAAAGCTGCAGGAACCGCATTCGTGTCAAAATGGCGGATCTTCCACCGAAACGGAGTGACGGCACTAAGATGGCGGTGGCACCAACGTAGCGTTAGCTAGCGCATGTCCGCCGTGATGGAAGTCCGCTTCGTTGAACGCTCCTGACAGCCTTGGGTCTACGGGTGTCACTGCAGTGGAATCTCCGGGATGGAGATTCCACGCCGTGATGGTGCGTCTCGATGGGGTGGATCCATCCTTACCTGCCACCAAGTTGGTCACCAACGCTGTTCCCTGGTGGGAAGCCATGAAGCGGTGGTCTGCGCCTCGCTACTCACGGTGCAAGGATACACTCGATTTGAAGGGGACCTCACCAAACAGGAACACGTCCTCCTCCAGTCAAACAGTGGCACCAGTCGCAGCGTCACTTGCATAACAACCGCTGAAGTCCCGCCGAGGCGACGCCGATTGAGGGGTTCGATGAGTCATGTACATGTATGTACCCTCGGCCGCAGCGTATGGCCTCGAGGAAACGCGACAATGCTTTCGCCTCGATGGTTGGCCTTCCCGCAATCGGCTTCACCTCACAAGGGATGCATGGTCGGCCTCCGGCTCCAGGGATCCACGCGCTGCCACCACCACCACCAGGCAGCTCCGACTCGGAGCCGTCGCGAAAGACAGCGAGATCGGCAGCGCGTGCCGTTTTCGAATCGATTTCGCCGCCCCGAGCTCGAGCGCGCGCGGAAAGCACCCGCCGAGCAACGCTAAATTTACAGTAACCCGCCGTTATGCTGCCGAGCACCACCGAAGGCGGGTTACTGTAAATTTTAGACCGCAACCAAGTCGCTCCGGCTTGCTCGAGAAGAAACGACAATTGGGATCTGCTACGCGTGCCGTCTCCGAATCCAAGCTCGGACACCGTTGCGATTCGAGTAAGTTGCAATGCAGACGCGTCGCCGAAGACCAACGCACTTCACCCGACTTGTACATCCTATCTTGGGATAGCGGGCACGTTTGACCTGCAAGCCCAACTTCCGTATCTCTATCTCGAAGAGATTCTCTTCCCTTTGCTCTCTTCGCACTCCATGTGCACGGCTCCCACGGCACGGCCTTGAAGTGCTCGCTCGGGTGCGGACGTGCTGTTTGTCGACTTGGCTACAACGACAACCGCCAGAGGGAGCAAGAGTAGCATGAACGCATCGTATTGACATGAAATGGATCATCGAAACGGAGCGACCAACCTGCTACAGTAGAGACCGACAGGTTGAACCCTTCCGCGGCGACTACCTAACTTAAGTTACTGGTCACCACCGACATACGCTTGTGGTGGCGTCACGTCCGTCGTCCGCGGGAACGTGTGGGTGTTCCAGATGCGCTTGGGGGCGTCTCGCTTCTGCCGGCGGCGCTCCGCGATGCAGAGACGCACCGCTTGCCCCCAAAGCAGCACCCGCGTCGAAATGGTATTCACCACTTCGGTCCTGGTGGTTCGGTGTCCGAGGTGGTGCTTGACGAAGGAGAAGCGCTTCATGATGACGCCTTCTGCGCCGCCGTGTCCGACGTGC
Organism: Phytophthora lateralis; assembly: GCA_000500205.2. Classification (NCBI taxonomy): domain Eukaryota; phylum Oomycota; class Peronosporomycetes; order Peronosporales; family Peronosporaceae; genus Phytophthora; species Phytophthora lateralis. The sequence goes on along the minus strand of KV723238.1, from coordinate 14,015 downwards.
CGCCGGAGCGTAATACCCACGGAAATGTCCTTGCGCACTCGGCTGTGGGAGCGGTACGGGTGCAACTCGTCCACGTCCACGAAATCGCTCATCATGACGGTCATGTCGCCTTGCTCGCCTGATTGTCCGCCGTCGGACTGCTCCACTTCGGACGCGGCGAACCGCTTCAAGTAGAAGACGGCGTTGGACTCCTGCACCAGGAAACCGCGCCCGCCACACAAACGCTCGGGTAGATCCACGCGCTCCACGGTGCGCGCGTGCAAGAAGATGTCCACCATGCCGTCGAAGTAGGTGCGGTTAGTGACGCAGCCCAACAGCCGCGAGACGCCATCGCGCGGCACGACGAATTGGTCCTGAATCACCTCCGCGACCGTCATGCCGCTCACCAGCGAGACGCTAAAGTCCACCGTGTAGAATTTGCCAAAGCGCTCGAACGTGTCCACGTAGAAGAACTCTCTCGTAGGGTCGATGCCGCGAGACTGCTCTGCCATGAACCGCCGAACGGTGTCGAGCTTCTCGTCTCGCATCTCCAGCAGTTTGCGGCGGCGTTCCACCGGGTCTCGTCCTAGTCGAATGTACGACTCCATCGGGGTCATCAGCGTCGCCCGCTGCATCAAGACAGCAATGCACACCACGCGTCAATGCAACCGTCTTGCTACGTAGTACTTCGCAACAAGAAATCAACACAACGCACGTAGTGTATCAGTGGGGAGGCCTGCGTCATCAGTCGGTGTAGGTTCCCAACGCTGCGTTGGTGCTGCTTCGTGACGTCCACCAACAAATTCCGCTGGGTTTTAACCTCTTCCAGCACGTTCTTCTGCTCGTCAACCTTCTTCTTTTCCTCCTGTTCATGCTCCACCTTCGTCCCCCCGCCGGTCTCCGCTTTGAACTGTAAAAAGTTTCTCTGCGCCTCTAAAAATTTGAGTTCTCTGGCTGCGAGCTCCATTTCCATCGACTTGACCGGATCATCGACCGACACCGTCAGAACTTCCTCCTCCTCCTCGCATTCCATTGCATCTTCGCTCGGTAGTAGCGACGCCAGCAAGTCGTCGCTTAAACCGCCAGAAGGCAGCAACAGCTCGAGATCAGGCAACTCAACCACTTCGTCACTCAGAAATGCGTCGTGTGCACTGTCGAACTCGCGGAATAGCTCTCCGAGCTCCGCATTGAGGTCGTCCCGGCGCTCCATTCTTCCAAGGGCTCAATTGACGTTCGGAGCGTCGGAATTGCCCATCCCACTTTTGTAAAACAGCGAGATTATGTTGCGCTAAAGGAAAATTTTTACGTTGCATCACGTGCAACATAAGACGCGCAGCCACACATACAAGTCAACACTTGGAAATGCTGCGTCGTCGATTCCTGCAGCGTGCGCTGTCGGCGTCTCCGTTACGAGCGCGTAGCCTCGCTACAGTGTCGAAAGATGCCAAGCATGAGCTGAATCTGTCGCCGGCTACTGTGGGCACCTACATGGCCGAACGCCTCGACGAGTTCGAGCCCGAGCGCATCCGCAACTTTAGCATCGTGGCGCACATCGACCATGGCAAATCGGTGCGTGGTCACACTAAAGTGTCGAATTTACTATTATGTTTAGCTCTTTGTATGTGATATGGTGCATTAAAAACTCAGGATTAAAATCTATTTTGGGATGTAGACCCTCGCGGACAGACTGCTGGAGACGAGCGGCAACATCTCGCGCAAGGAGCGCGAGAGCGCCCAGTTCCTGGACAATTTGAAGGTGGAGAGGGAGCGAGGCATCACCGTGAAGGCCCAGACGGCGTCGATGGTGCACCAGGACCCCACGACTGGAGAGACCTTCATGCTCAACCTGGTGGACACTCCGGGCCACGTGGACTTTAGCTACGAGGTGAACCGCTCGCTGTCTGCCTGTGAGGGCGTTTTGCTGCTGGTGGACTGCTCGCAGGGAATCCAGGCTCAGACACTGGCGACCTACTATGCAGCCAAAGAGAGGGACCTCCTTGTGGTGCCGGTGCTCACCAAGATCGACGTGCCGCACGCCGAGGTGGACGACAGCATCTTGAGTCTGTCGTCGCTGCTTGATGTGGACCCGGACGAGGTGCTGCTGACGTCGGCCAAGAGTGGAGAGGGCATTGCAGATGTGCTACCTGCAGTAGTGAAGCGACTGCCACCTCCCATGGAGTGTGACCCCAAGGCACCGCTCAGGTGCTTGCTAGTCGACTCGTACTACGACGACTATCGCGGTACGGTGTGTCTAGTGAAGGTGGTGGACGGTGCGATTTTCCCAGGTGACAAGATTTACAGCGCACACCAGAAGACCAAGCACGATGTCCAGGAGACGGGGTTGTTGCTGCCTGGGCGGTTTAAGACCAAGGGACTGTACGCTGGCCAGGTGGGCTACATCATCGCCGGCATGAAGACCACTACGGAGGCCAAGGTGGGCGACACGTTCTTCCGTGAAGGAGCCGCATCCGCAGACTTGAAGGCGCTACCAGGCTTCCAAGAGGCTCGTAGCATGGTGTTCGCAAGTATGTACCCTACAGACGATTGCAGCTTCGACGAGTTGCGTGTAGCCATCGAAAAGCTCACGTTGAACGACGCTAGTGTGACGGCCCAGCAGGAAACCAGTGGCGCACTTGGCATGGGCTTCCGCTGCGGCTTCCTGGGTCTGTTGCACATGGAAGTGTTCCACCAGCGCCTTTCGGACGAGCAAGCTATGCAGGTTATGGTGACAGCGCCGATGGTGCCGTACACTGTGATCGATCCGAAAGGGGAGAAATTTGCAGTGGAGACCCCCGGTGCTTTCCCCGAGTCGACCAAGCACTATGAGATCCTAGAGCCCATGGTGGAGGCGTCGATTATCACCCCGGCATCGTACTTGGGGCCTGTGCTGGCGCTTGCCAAAGAGAAGCGTGGCGTTCAGACGAACCTCGTGTATCTCGAAGACGAGCGCGTGATCGTCACTATTGATGTGCCATGGCAAGAGGTCGTTACCAACTTTTACAACGAGCTGAAGACCATCTCTTCGGGCTATGGTAAGCTGCTGCTTCAGTACCAACGATGTTTGGCCTTGCAAGCTGGTCCTAACGTTGTCATTTTGTGATTTTTATTCCTTGCAGCAACGCTCAACTACCGCGAGATTGAGCCTCAAAAATCCGACATCGTGAAGGTGGACTTGCTGATCAACGGAAATGTTTTGGATGCGCTCTCTTTCGTGTGTCACCGAAGCCGAGCCACGCCTGACGGTCGCGCTCTGTGTCAGAAGCTGAAGCGTGTGATCGACCGGCAGCAGTACGAAATCTCCATTCAGGCGGCGCTGGGCGGCAAGATCTTCGCCAAAGAACGGATTGCTCCCTACCGCAAGGACGTGCTGATCAAGTCTGGTAAGACTGTCGGCGGTGGTGACAGCACTCGAAAGAAGAAGCTGCTGGCCAAACAGAAGCAGGGCAAGCGTCGAATGAGGACTGTCTCGAACGTGCAGCTCTCACAGGATGCCTTCTGGTCCGTGCTTTCCAAATAACAATAGACCCGCCGACCACCCTGTACATTTCGCTTATACAGAGACGAGGGCAACCTGCCGCACCGTTGCTAGCATAGCCTCAGAAACCTTGTCGACGCTATCGCGGATTCGCTCAACTACACTCGGTGGCATGGCCACGTCCGACTTGTGGATTCGCGCACACAGCCAGCGGGTCATCACGACAACCAGCTCGCCGTTCTCGCCGGGGAGCCACGCCAACAGCATGATCATGGAGACGTCATGGCGTATGCGGGTCAGTAGTCGATACGGAAACAGCTCATCTTCATCCACGATGTCGCACAGCAACAGCGCGTGCTCACACGAGCTACTTTGATCGGAGCCTGCTGGGTAATACTCGTCAAACGTAACGTTGTTCGCCTCAAACTCCGCTATGTTGGAGATTCTCGTAACAAGGCGGTGCTGGGCTACGACCCCATCCGGAACAGCGTCGTCGTTCTCGCGCACCGTGATATCGCCCACTGCGTCCGAGATGCTGATCTCGAGGTTGTAGGCGAAGGTTTGGAGGGTTTTCGCGACGGTCTCAATGCTCCGTACTCCAGGAAACGGCACGACTTCGAACTTGGTCGAGATCAGGTCCCCGTTGGCGGCCTTGAATCTCTTCCGTTCGCAGTATTCGTCGATACCAAAGCACTGCTGCTGCTGCTGAATGAACTGACGACCAACCTGCAGTCGATCGAGTCTCATCGCCAGCAGCGCAGCCTGCCGTTCGAATGGGTCTCTGCTGAGTCGTACAGGTATGTCGAAGGGGCTAGCCATCTTTTCATGCTACAGAACACAGATAGAGGACAGGTTTACAACGCGTCTATCGCTTCAGGACAAACAAAATAGTAGCGGACGTACGCTGAACTGCGAAATCATGGCGAATGTCGTCGCAAATGATATACACTGCTCCTGAAGTGCGCGGCGCAGCATTTTATTGGCGAATTGGCACTGCCTCAACGTCGCTTGTTGTCTAACGACCTCCGCCTGCTCCCCATAGGAGTCTATCTGCTTGTTGAGCTGCCTCATCTCGCTCGTTAGCTCCTCGATCTCCGTCTGTGAAGTTAAAACGACCAGCAATACTGCTAATTAGGTTGATCGTCTACGGTTGTGCGGGGACCTGTACAACCCACCTTGCGTCGGGTATACGTCCGGATCTTCTCCTTCTTCGGTTTCTTTGTCTTGTACTTGCGGGTCTTTGGTGTCGGCTGTGTCAGTTTGAAAGGAGACGACGGTGGAGTCGACCCGGTCATCGACTCGGATTCCGTGGAGCGAGTTTCCTCTGCTGAGTCAAACGTGTTGCTACCTGTTAACAACAGAGGTGGGCATGCTGCGTGGGCCCAAAGAAACTCAGTCATGGCTGTCTCCTCGGGGGGATTGCAACTTGGGCACTGAAACAACAGTCGTTTACCGCGAGTGACTGAGTGATCACAGTCACGGATTGGAAGAGATGGGATAGGAACATCAAATCGTTAATCGCATCCTAACGCTAGATAGCAGCCGTACATCTGGATATAGGCTCACAGTTGAGTTGATGAGCTTGGCTATCATAGTTCGCCGTAATGCTATTGTGCCCCCCCCCCCCACGTTCCTATGTTGCTCTGTGTTGGCTCACTTCTTACTAAGAAGTTCTTAGTGATCCTGCAAACGTACATACATTATACCAGGTATCGGTATTGATTTTGTCGTTCGCTGCAAATCCTGTAAAAGTGTCGACAGCTGTGAGGTTTGAACTCACGCGGGTTACCCCAATGGATTTCAAGTCCATCGCCTTAACCACTCGGCCAAGCTGTCAGGATGGTGATCTATTACCTGGTATTATAAAATTATCAATCAAGGATAGGTGTACATGTTGATATTTTACTAGTATTAAAATAACACTGGCCTTGGCAGTCAAAGTCCAACGAGCCAACAAAAACACCATCATTGCTCGCGCGCCGTGAGTCACAGTGAGACATCTCTCTACCACTCAACCGTTGCGTTTTGAGTCAACGCCAATGGCGACCTGGAGCCTCCAGTGGAAGTGCTCTGGAAGGCGCCGGTGTATTGCTGTACCCATCAACAAATATTAATACGCAACAAGTTCTTCTTGCAGCTTCAAATTGTCATGGCAGCAGAGTGTCTCGCAGTTGAAAGCATAGCTTCCCCAACCTTGTCGACCCCATTCCGGATTCGACCCACCACAAGTGGCGGTAAGCAGACGCCAGATTTACGAATACCCAGCGGGTCAGCACCACGACAGGCTTCCCTCCCTCGTTGCTAACTTAATGATGGTCGTCATGTCTTGACGTGTCCGGGTCTGTGGTCGGTACGGGAACGGCGTCGCTTACCAATAGCGCAGCTTCATGGTCTACTGAGCCGACAGGGACGATACTCACCGAACGCGACGTTGTTCGCTTCCATCTGCACCAAGCTGCCGATCTTCGTGACAAGGTGGTGCTGTACCACGGAGGCTTCCAGCTTCTCGTCATCGTCGTCCTCGCGAATGATAATGTCTCCCACCGCCTCGGACATGCTGATCTCCATGTTGCACACAAACGTTTGAAGTGCGTTCACGGTGGACCTGATGCTCTGGACTTCCGGTAACGGCACAATCTCGAAGTTCATCGACACCATGCCACCATTCGTAGCTTGGAACTGCAGAATCCGGTCGAGGGCAAGTACTGCTGACTCGTAAGCATGATTTGATGCGCAACTTTTAGGTGATCGTCTTTGATTCGCAACAGTGAAGCTCGACCCTCGGATGGATCTGCTCCGAGTCTTGTCGGCATGTCAAATGGGTCGGTCGCCTTCTCGCGTTGGACGTTGAGAGATGGAGTTAGTAGTTGCAACTTCCATCCCAGAGACTTTAGGTTAGAACGTACCAAGAACTGCGACAGCATGGACAGTGCCCCGGCAAAGGATAAGCGTTGGGCACGAAGTGCGTCGCGCATTATTTGATTTATCGTTTCGCACTGGATTAATGCCTCGCGCTGCTTCGCCGCCTCAAACGGGTGTCCGTAGCAGCCCTATTGTTTCTTACGGCGCTGTACCTCCCCCGTCAACACCTCGATCTCTTTCTGCAGAGCGAATGTCAATGATAAATCCAACATTAATGCAATCCAGGACAACACAGTGCTGCACTTACTTTCCGACGGATGTAGGTTCGGATCTTTTGGTTCCTCTGTTTTGCATTATACAAACTCGACCGTGGAGGTGTTTTGTTGTGTTGTCTTGCAGTACTGCGCATGTCCCCACGGACAAAATAGTTCCAACTTGCGTCGGGGCGACCGAAGGCGAGCCTTTCGGGCTGACCAGGATGTCACTTGCCATTCTTGTGGTTGTTTTTCACGAGTGCAGATTATGAACTGACATGACAAACTCACCAAGTTGCTCCGAGCGTCATCACTGATTTAACACCAACAATCTGAGCAGTGTGTCTCACGAGCGTAATGCAGGTATACGCTTTGTAGCAGCGTTCGACTCGATGCTAACCGCGTCTCAATTCCGACGGTAAAAGGTCGGCTGTCGGGTTCGTGAGTTGTGCTGCTGCTGGTTTAATTCTTCGTGATGAACGGCCAGAACCAAATCCTTCAACTAAAACTTTCACGGGGGCAATTCTTCAGTTTGAGACGGACCAGTTGAGTTATGCTACGGTAGTATGGACATTGGTTATCATAGAACAAGGCCCCGGCATCTTGTATTCTGCTGGCAGCAGACTTTTCCAGGTTTATGGGTGCTTGGTTCGAGACGCGCCCATAGATTTCGGTAACAGGGTTCCACTACTAACACAAGATCACCGCTATCCACGACGTTTATGAACACCACGATTACATCGGCATAAGTATTCGACTCTGCGTTTCATACAATTCGTGCTATCGGCAGCCTGCCGATGTCGATGCCGCGGCAGCTCCGTTGGTTTCACACTGGGATTTACCCTGCCCTCCTGAGTTCCGTCAGCCTTTCCGACTCCATTTTTACTTTGACTTCGAGCCATTGTGACCTGTGCAGCTCCGACTTCGGTGTCTCGAACGAGGGTCCCCGCTCCATTTGAATAATTTGAGCCACGAACGATTGCGGCAGCAGCTGCCGACGCCCCGAGTCGCGCCTTCATTGTGCCGCCGACATGGACTTGGAAATTGTGACCTCGATCATGGTTTGCTGCATTTCAATTCGCTGGTATTGTGGATACTACTACTTACAATTGACATGCACGTTTTGATAAGTTCGACCCCTTCCGCACGTCTGCGGCCGACGTCTAGGCACGAGAGGAGGGACCTCTCGCAACGGTATCAGCTTTTCTGCTTCTCACGAGTGCCCACAGTCATCACCACGCCACTCCCACGATCTCCCCGTGTTGTTGCAGAGAACGGTGTCTTAGCGGAATCAAGAGTCGAAACCCAAGACAAATACGACGCTGCCGACGAAGAAGTTGCCACCGACCTTGAGTGAGTCTTCGCCCTTTAGAGCCGGCAGTTCTTGGCGGTGCAGTCGATGAGAATGCTTACTTTGCTCGTGCCGACACTGCTCCTATTGTGCTTCAATTGTTGCAGCACGTTGAAACTCCAGTGCCGTAGAAGTCGTAGCATCAATGCGAGCAAGAACTAGCATATCCCAATCAACCGCCGAGAACGCGAGATCGATACTCCACACAGAATCCACGAGATCAACTCCAACACGAAAGCCTTCTATGCCACGTTACTGCATTTGCACTACGTTCGCTTACTTGTTCGCCTTCTTAGCCTGCATCTTCGCAAAGTCCTCTTTAATGAAGGTCAGCGCGTGCGCCACATCGTCCACAACTTGGTACGCCGGGTGTTCGTCGTGGTTCTCCGGTCCGCTGTGCATGCCCGTGAGCGTCAGGACCGACTTCCATCTGCCAGCAACCTCGTTGGCGCCGCAAATGTCCGTCTTGGGGTTGTCCCCCACCATGTAGATGCGCTCCACGTCCTCATGCTGAGCGTCGATCAACGTCTCGGCAAACTCGAACGACGTCCGCTGGGGCTTGCCGAACAGCGTCTTCTCCAGCTTGTGCCCCGTCGTGCGGGTGAACAGATCCTCCAGCACAGCATGGAAAGCCCCTGCTCCGTACCGTGGTAAGTGAAATTCGCCCACGTACTGGAAGTCTGAGCACGCCGAGTAGAGAGGAATGTGCTGGCGTTCCCCATTGCCGTCTCCTTCCACCGTGCGTCGTCCCAATAGTCCGTCGGGCGAGCACAACACGTCCATGACCAGCTGCAGCTCCCGCCCCCAGTAGATCGGGTCAATAAGCACGAACACGGCCGCGAATGACTGCGAGTCGAATCGGCCACCGTGGGCCAGCGGTTCGGCCACCTTGACGTCCGGATACATGGTGGGGAAGTGGCGATGCAGCTGGTCCACGGTCACCACGTGCTTAAAGCCGTAATTGGCCATGACTTGCTGCAGCTCCGCACCATCCTTGCCCACGGCCAGCACCAGTTCGTCTCCGTGTTTGGCCGCCAACTCGCGCATGGGCGTGTGGCTCACGCACATGCGCTCGCTGGGGACCGACACGCCCCCGCCTAGGATCTGTTCGATCTGCCGCGCCTTCTTGGCCTCCAGGTACCCGCCACCGTTGGTCATGATGGCGAACGGAGTGTTGGTCGCCTCTAGCTCCTGCAGCACCTCTCGGGCTCCCGGGATCGGCGTCTTGCCGCGCAGGAGGACGCCGTCAACATCGAAGACGACACCGTAGGTGGACGCGGCGCGGCGGCCGACACTGCTGCAGCGAGCGGATGCGGATGCTCTGAGGAGGACGTTCATGGGCGTGTGCGCGGCCTGGGGAGAGCGGGAATGATGTAGCAATGGAGCTCCTCGACGGGATGGCTGACGAGGATCGGCGGATAACGGCGCAACGTCACTGGGGCGCGTCACGGGTTCAATATGAAGGTGACGCGAAGGTACGAGAAGGGATGTCGCGCGAAGGTTTCAAATTGCGCAAACACAATACAACTGTAGCCATTCTGTATTGAGCACGTTCGAGAACACGCCATGCGGCTGCAATTGCTTGTTACCAGTACATAGGTACATATCGTGGCGCTTGCCACAAAAGGTGAGCCTCGTCAGCCACACTCCTCGTCGCCACACTGTGTTCGAACACGAAATATCGCCTTTCACAAAGAAAACCCGCCTATCATTATGCTGTTTGCGCATACGTCGATCTGCCCAACCTGCTAATGTGCCTTTAACGCTCACCCAATAACTCAAGTTCCAACCATACAAACGCACCTCTACACCATGATCCCATGTCTCATCATCTCATTCCTTATTCCAGTTCATCTCTGCCACACCCCCGGAATGCCCCGTCACCCTCAACTCCAGTTCATTTCCGCATTTGCCTCCTCGCACTCACCTCAAGATGGCGACCGACGCTCCGACACCCGCCGCGCGCCGGCCGCTTACGCTGCCGGAGAAGATCTTGACGCACTGGGCCGTAGGGCTCACGACGCCCGAGGTTACTCCCGGCCAGATGCTGTGCGTTAAGGCGCAGTGGACGCTGGCCTGCGAGATCACGTGGAAGTCGATGGACAAGACGTACCAGGACATGGGTCGCCCGCGTATTTGGCGCAACGACCGCTTCTGGCTGGCGGTGGACCACACGGTGGACCCGCGCGTGAACCACCAGCCGCGTCAGCAGATGATGATCAAGGCATCCGAGGACTTTGCCAAGGAGGCGGCGCTCACCAACTTCCAGCCACCCAACACGACCATCCTGCACACGGAGTTCTACCGCCAGCGCGCGCAGCCCGGCCAGATTGTGGTTGGTGCTGACTCGCACTCTTGCAGCACCGGCGGCCTGGGCGCCTTCGCCATTGGCCTGGGCGCCGCGGACGTCGTGATGCCCCTCGTGACGGGGGAGACGTGGATCAAGGTCCCCGAGACGGTACTCATCGAGTTCGTGGGCACGCCCCCTACGGGCATGGGCGGCAAGGACGTGATGCTGTACACGCTGGGCCAGCTCAAGTGCAACACGGTGGCCATCGGCCGCTGCGTCGAGTGGGGCGGCAACATCTCGGCGCTGTCGTGCGACGCGCGCTTCGCCATCAGTAACATGACGGCCGAGTTCGGCGGCATTGCCGGCGTCTTCCCCGCTGACGAACGCACGGCCGCGTACATCTCCAAGCGCCCGGACCACAACCAGGACGCGCTCTACTTCCGTGCTGATGAGGACGCGCAGTACGCCGAGAAATTCCAGATCAACCTGGACAACCTCGAGCCGCAGGTGGCGCTGTTCCCGTCCCCGGACAATGTCAAGCCCGTGTCAGAGGTCGTGGGCACGAAGCTGGACGGCTGCTTCATCGGTGCCTGTACTACCGCCGAGGAAGACTTGGTGCTCGGCGCTCTGGTGCTCGAGGCCTGTCTGAAGCAGGGCATGAAGCCTGTGGCGCAGGGCCAGCGTCGGGTGACCCCTGGTAGCCAGATCATTGTCGACAACCTCAAGAAGCACGGCCTGATTGACGTGTACGAGAAGGCGGGCTTTGTGGTCGGTGCCCCCGGCTGCAGTTTCTGCCTGGGTATTGCTGCTGACGTTGCCGGCGAGAACGAGGTGTGGCTCAGCAGCCAGAACCGTAACTACCGCAACCGCATGGGCAAGGGCTCCATTGCCAACCTTGCTTCGGCCATTACGGTGGCTGCTTCGAGTTTCACGATGGAGATCACGGACCCGACGCCGTTCCTGAAGCTCATTGACGTGGAGAAGTTCAACTCGGCTGTGCCCAAGCACCCGTCCGTGCCCATCACGATTGCCGAGGTTGACCCGGAGCTTCCGGTTGCTGGTGATACCTCTGGCAGCTCTGACGCCGAGGCCGCTGCTTCGCTTAAGACGTTCTCGGGATCAATTTCTGGCCGTGTGCAGGTGTTTGGTGACAACATTGACACTGACGCCATTCTGCCGGGCGAGTTCCTGTGCGAGAACGACATGGAAGCCCTTGGTAAGGTTGCCTTCCTGCACACGAACCCGGACTTCCGTGACAAGGTGACGCAGGGCCAGGATGTTGTCGTTGCGGGCCACGGTTTCGGGTGCGGATCCTCGCGTGAACAGGCTGTGACGGCCATGAAGGGCGCTGGCGTGAAGGCTCTGATCGCGCGCTCGTTTGGCTACATTTTCTCGCGCAACTACCAGAACTTCAGTCTGCTGGGTATCCAGCTGGACGACGACCGCTTCTACGAGCTGGCGAAGGAGAACGCCGACATCACGGTCAACATGACCGGACGCACGATCGAGGTGGGCGGCGAGACCTTCCGCTTCAACATGTCGCTGTTCGAGGAGCGTCTGCTTGCTGGTGGTGGCATCATGCCGCTGTACAAGAAGTTCGGCAACCGCCTCTTCCGTGTGGCGGTGCAGGACCCTGCGGCTGACAAGGGCAGCTGCGGCAGCGGCGGCGACGGTTGCTCTAGCAAAGAGGAGGCTCCGGCCTCAGCAGTAGCGGGGGCGTCCAAGGATCTTTCGTGGTAGATAGTTGAAACTTCAGGGTCGCGACAAGAGCGCGCCGGGCGTCAAATAATGTAATTTCATTCATCATGTTCAAACAAACGATTGCACTATGTTTTCATACCAGAACATACAATATCGTGAAGTTGGAAATAGCTTAAGGACAAATTTGGGCAAAAAGTACGAAGTTCCGCAACTACGCGTACAATTCTTTGATGTCTTTAGCGTATTTCTTGTACAGCAAGCTGTTCGCATCATCCGCCGCTGTCCCCTCCACATGTAGCAGCTTGTAGACCAGTGCTGGGCTTTTCCTGTCAGACAACCATCCATTGATCTGCAATTTTTGTAGCTCCGTAGCGATTTCCTTCGTACTCGGTACCTTCGCCGCTGCCGTGAGCATGGCGGACAGACTACTGTCGCCAAACCGAGAGGTCAATGTCTTGATGAGGTTCCACTTCGTTTTGCGGTTCATCTGGTTGTAATAGTTCATGTATTTCACCCAGACAGTGAAGAGCGGGTGTTCGAGCAGCTTGTCGTTTGCGTTGAAGAGCTTCAGCAGCATGAAGACGTCGTCAGGATCCTCGCCCTTGAGAAGCCAGTATCGAAGCTGCTCGGAGTGCAGTCGACCAGCGATTTCTCTTGTTGCAGGCACCTTGTCTGCTGCCATGATCATACTCACCAGCGTTTCATCATTGTACATGGAGGGCTTCGCCAACGTTGAGAATGTGGCCAGCTTGGTGTCGGGGTGAACAAGTCGGAAATCGTCGGCGTACTTGATCCAAGCGGGGAACAGCGGGTTCGCAAATAGCGAATCGCCTGCCTTGTTGAGCTGCAACAATTTGAAGAGATCCTCCGGGGTTTCACCAGTCTTCAGCCAAACTAGGGTTTGCTCGGATTGGATTCGGGTAGCGATGCTTTTCGTACTCGGGTTCTTCTCCGCCGCGATAAGCATAGATGTCAGGGATTTGTCGTTGTATTGCTTCGTCAAGCGTGCGATCAAAGTTTTCTTCTGGGTGGGGTACGCCTTGTTGAAGTCGTCCACGTACTTGACCCAGATATTCAGCTTGGGTTTGTCAAAGAATTTGGATCCAGCCTTGTGAAGTTTTACCAGTTTGAAGACATCGTCCGGAGATTTCCCAAGTACCAACCAGCGTTGGATCTGCTCAGTTTCCAGTCTCTTGGCGAACGTCGCAGTGCCTGAAACCAGCTTCGCTGCTTCAACCATCTTGGCCAGACCTTCATCCCCGTGATAGGCCGTGAGCGTTGCAACCAAAGTCGTTTTCTTGGTGGGGTTTTGCTGGTTGAACTGCTTCATATAGTTGATCCAAGCTTTCAGCTCCGTGCTGCCAATAAGACCATCTCTTGCCTTGTTCAGCTTTAGCTGCTTGAAGGCGTCGTCCGCAGACTTTGCCTTCTGCAGCACAGCCTCAATCTGTTGGTCGATGACTGTCGACTTGAGCACGCTCTCCACGGCAGACGTTCTGACAGACCTCTCTTCGTCGTTGGCCAGAGATTTGTGCGTCCTCAGGAACCTCTTGGGGGGGATACCATAATGATCACCTCTGTCGGATGAAGTCATCTCGATTTCCGCGGCAGCCGAGGCAGTGCCAAGAATTGTTAGGAGGGCGACTATACCCAACATCATGACGCAGGAGTGCCTCATGGTTGGCGTTGGCAAAGCCCTGGGCACCGCGAGCTAGAGAGAAAATAGCGAAAGGAAAAGAGGTCGATTCTACGAACAGCAAATCGGTAGTTTGAATCCCCTTCACACGCTTGAGTAACGAAGACAGGCTCGAACGTACCGTAGCATCGTAGTCCTTGGCGACAAGGTACAAACACAGTGATTTGGGGTCTACTCGGCAAATCCTAAGATTTGCGAGGTGTTAAGTGTAGTTTTAGCAAACACGGTCGCAATGGAGACAGGGAGAGAGAAAAGCGGGCGCTCGAGAGCATGCCTAGACTTGTCCGGGAACGAAATAAAGGTACTCTTCATTAATTAATGTCAGAATCAGAATTGCTATCGCTGCATTCGCTGCCAATATCATCTTCTGAAGCAATTTCTTCTTCTACAATGTCGTGAAGCTCTAA